>VZUI01097680.1:0-50872 GCA_013401135.1 Cettia cetti | reverse complement strand
GCCGCCTCCCCCCCGCCGCGCCGCCGACCAACCAGCGCCCCCGCCGCTTCCGGCATGGCGCGTCACCGCGCGCGTCACCGCCCGGCCCGCCCCGCCGCCGCGTCACCGCCCGGGACCGCCCGCGCGGTTCATTCATGGGGAAGGGCGCGGGACGGGCGGGGCGCCGCTGCCGGCACGTAGTCGCCCCCTCCTTCGTGTTCGTCCCCGTCTTTATTCTCATCCTGATCCTCAGCCCTCCTTCATCGTCGTCTTCCTCCCCATTCTCACGCTGATCATCATTCTCCTTTTATGTCCCTTTCATCCTCGTCCCCGTCTCCTCTACACCACGCCCCGCGCCCCCGCCCCGGTGCGGGGTTCACCCCTCTCCGGCAGCTCCCTGCCGCCCGGATCAGTCCCGATGGACGGGGCTCAGCGTGGCCGGAGGTTTTGCACACTCGCGCGCTGGTGCAGTTTATAGAAGCATAGAATGGTTGGTTAGGGAGGGACCTTAAAGCTTATCCCGAGTCAACCCCTTGCAATGGGCAGGGACACCTTCCACTAGCCGATGTTGTTCTAAAGTGGCCTTGACTACCTCCAGGGATGTGGAATCCACAACTTCTCTGTGGAAAAGATTTCTTCCTGACTAATCTAAACCTGCTCTTTGTCAGTTCAAAGCCACGACCCCTTGTCCTGTCACCACATGCCCTGGTCAAAAGTCCCTCTTAAGCTCTTACAGGCTCCCTTCAGACAGGGAATGATGGCAATAAGATCTCCCTGAAGCCTTTTCTTGTCCAGGATGTGCAATCTCGGTTCTCTACTCCTTTCCTCATAGGAGAGGTGCTCCATTCCTCTAATCAATTTGGTGGCCTCACTCCAACAGTTCCAGCACTGGACACAGCACTGCAGGCGGGAGCAGAGCAGAGGGGTATAAACACTTCTCTTGATCAGCTGGCCACTCTGCCTTTGCTGCAGCCCAGGAACATGGTTGGCTTTCTGGGCTGCAAGTGCTTTGCTGGCTGATATCCAGCCTCTCATCCACCAGCACCCCAAAGTCCTTGGAAGGGCTGCTCTCGATCCATTCATCCCCCAGTCTGGATTGATACCAGGAGTTACCCTGACCCGGGTGCAGCACCAGAACTTGGCATTGTTGCAGGGCAAATGATGGTGGGGATGTCCTGAGCATCCCAACGCTCTTGGGAGGACTCTCTTGTTCCCTGGGCTCCTTGAGGTGGCCACTGACCAGCCTTGTCCTCCTCCAGTAGCTGTGGACCAGCCTTTGCCCAGCACTGCCTGTGCTGCAGCCCCCTGAGTGTTGCAGCAGGGCCAAGTCCTGCCCAGGGCTGGATCCTCAACCCAATCTTTGCACTTTCCTCATGCAGTGGCGTGAGCTGCTAAACACAGCACCCTGACCCCAATGGTGTGAGCAGCATTTCTGACCCTGGGGGCATCCAACCATGATTATAGTGCATCAAAAAATTTAATAACCCTTAACCAAACTGCCTTCATTTCAACTGTGCTTGTTTTGATTTCTTTGTGTCCATAACAATGTTGGAAAGTCTGTGTAAGCCCCGTACAATTCATGCATTCCAGCCTTGGGGCCAAATATTGATCACCTTGGGGCTGGCTGCATTCTGGATGGGGGTTTCACCCTCTGTGGTGACAGCCCCACACATGGACTCACCAGAATTGAGGTATTTCCCTTTGTTTTTGCAACAACGTGGGGTTTGATAGTTCACATATGGCCAGAGGGGAGCGGCTGTGTCACTTGAAATTCTGTTTCTGGATTAATTGCCCCATTCACAACCGGTTACTTTTCATTTTCATTCCCTGGGGAAAGTACCTCTGCTCCAAAGGTCAGTTTTCATTTACTGCTGAACTTTAGACTGAGGTGGCCCTTCAATAGTAAACAAAGAGCAGCTCTCTAGTCCCTTGAAAAGTGGGATAGCCTGTGCAGTACACACACTTGTTAAGCAAGTGAAGAGGAGTGCATGGGAGACAGGACCTCTGGTGAAACTTGGATGGAAAAAAGGACGATGCTCTGGCACGTGTGGGGGTTTGTGAGTCTGGTCCACCTGCTGTGTGCTCAAAACACACCCAACATCACGATTCCCTGAAGCCACGATTCCCTGAAGCCACTATCCCCCTGAGCAGGGAGGGACAAAGTGCTCTCACCCTACAAGAGGGCAGAGAAACGTTCGTTTTCTGGATTTTGACACCCTGCCTGCATCGGCTAGGGAGAAACCTAAAAAAACCGCCCGCTGATCTCCCCATACTCTCCACTCTCGTACAGCACCGAGCGTAGACACAAATATTAAAAATAAAACTAAAAAAAGCACACAACGCGGAGGAGCGAGCGGAGGAGGGGCGTGTGAGGATGCGCTGCTACTAGAGAGGCGCGGTAGGAGCCGGCCGAGCGGCTCGTCGGGTGTTTACGGCGGAGCCGGCGGAGCTGCAGCACCGGGAGCGCTGCCCGCTGCCCGCCCGCTGCCCGCCGCCCGCCCGCTGCCCGCCGCCCGCAGCCACAATGTCAAGAGGAGACACGTGTATGTAAGCGCCGGCACGGCCGGAGCGGGGCCCGCAGGCGGGCAGGGGCTCCCGGGGCGCTCCGCTCCCCGGGGACGCCCCGGCTGTGTGTCCCCCCCGCCCCGCCCCGCAGTGCCACCGCTGCGGGCCGGCCGGGCACGAACCCCGGCTGCGTGCGGAGCTCCCCGCGGTTCGCGCTGCCAGCCCGGAGCCGCCCGCGCGTGGGGAAGCGGCGGGAGGTTGCATAAGGCGGAGGCGCTGCCGCTCGGGGAGGTTCGCGGCCAGGCCCCGGCGGGTTGAGCCGTGGTGGTGGCCCGAGCTGGGGGAGCGCTGCCGGGGATAAACCTGTTTGTGGGGGATGGAGCCGTTTGCTGAGCCTTTGCAGGGAGCAAGGGTGAGGGGAGCAGGGTCTGAGTGAGAGTGAGGAGACGAGACAAGAAAGTTGTGTCTCTTTTTTAAGATGCTGAGATTGTTTCCTTCAAACTTAACAGGAGCGTGGGGGTCTCCTTCGCTTAGAGTCTGAGAGATGTTTGCCTGAGAGGTTGTCAGAATCAGCTTTTATCAGTGGAAAGCAAGGACTAATGGCATATTCCCAGCCATCCCTCGCCCAGCCCTCCTCGGGTCTAAAACCTCTGAGTCAGGGCTTTGGACGATGATGACAGAGGATGCTCGAAGAGGATGCTCAGAGCAGAGGAATGCTCGGAGCAGAGAATGCTCCACACCTCGGAGCTGCAGCTCTCAGCATCACAGCTCTGTTCCCACAGGAAGAGCAGACTCGGTTTTGCATGCACCTTCCAGAAACACTACAACCCGATAATTCAGACCCGGGAAAAACTCCCAAAAGCAAATGGTGCTTTGTCACTTGGGATTGGTGGACAGTCGGGTGTCAGTGTCTTCCCAAATTTAGCACGGTCAGGACCACCTGACCTGGGCAAAGCCTTCCTTTGCCGAGTTTGCCAGGTGCATCTTGGTTGAAGGTACAGATCTGATGCTGCAGGGTGCTGAGGTGGGCAGGCTCTGCCCAAACCACAGGCATCAGGAGAGGGGAAACTGTCCTTGAGGCCTGGGCAAGCTCTCCCTCTCTGTCTCCTTCACACCTGTCACCATCTCCCTTTCCATCCAGCACCAGGACAATGAAGTCATACCAGAAGCTGACAACAGCACAGCCAGCAGCATGCCAGGTGGAAGAGGAGGGGGCTGCCCCGACGCCCTCCGGCCATGGGAAGCTGGCCCCGTGGTGGGTGGGCAGCGGGCTGCTGGTGGCCGCTGTTCTGCTGAGCACCATCACTGTCTGGGTGCTGCGGCAGGTGTCGGGGGGCTGGCTGGGCCCCACGCCACCCCCCAAATGTCTCCTGGTGCCTGAGAGCCATCGCTTTGACTGCTACCCAGAGCGGCGCGTGGTGGTGACCCAGGAGCTCTGTGAGAGCCGAGGGTGCTGCTTCATCCAGAGTCCCCCGCTGGCAGAGGGCAAGCAGGGGGTGCCCTGGTGCTTCTATCCCCCTGACTTCCCCAGCTACACCCTGGAGAGCCTCAACCAGACGGCGCTGGGCATGGTGGGCTTGCTGGTGAGAAGGGAGAAGGCCTATTACCCCCAGGACATCGAGAAGCTGAGGCTGGATGTGGAGTTTGAGACAGACACGCGGCTGCACATCAAGGTGAGCTTCCTGCTGGCTGCCCTCAAGAGCCTGTGACTGTGCTCCTGACCCTTGCACCTGCCATCCCATAGGTGACCATCCCTTGCTTGGACCGAGTCTGGAATCTGCTGTGCTCCAGGCATGGCTGTGTGGGGCCATTGAGCATCTCCAGCCGTTTGCCCTCTTGCTTTGCTCTCTTTAAAGTGCTTTTTCTTCCTTTTGCAGATAACAGATGCAGCCAACCCACGCTATGAGGTTCCCCTTGATGTTCCCCGCGTGATGAAGAGAGCAGAAAACCCCATGTACAGTCTGAACTTCTCCTGGGACCCCTTTGGGGTGCTGCTGCAGCGCAAGACAACAGGGACAGTGCTGTAAGAACCCACCTCATGCTCACACTGTGGCAGGTGGAGAGAAGCTTATCCCACCCTAGGCAGGTTCCAGCATGCTTCCCAGAGGATTTTCATTAGGAAAACTCATGTTGTGAGATCTCCAGCCAATTATTACTCTTTGTCTCGTACCTTTTGAGCAGTGCTCACATGGGAATGTGGCAGCAGCTGGCTTCCTGGCCTCAGGGACAGGCTATGTGCTTGCTCTGGCTGTTGCAGATCTGTGTGGGATCAGCATCTCTCAAAAAACTTCCCAGTGCTCTGATTCCTCCTAGGGTTGTACTGAAACCAAGCATTGTGTAGATCCCAGCAGATCACCAATAAATGATCTGCTGGCTCAGGAAAAATGCCAAAGAACTGTTGTGGCTTTGCCCTATCCCTCCTTTTGGTTTTCCTGTCTTTCCAAGATATAGGGACATGCACAGCTCCAGGCTTTTCATGGAAAAGGAATGTGGGTGACTTAGCTTTACAGCTTCTGTCACCCCCACAGCTTTGCCCACACTAAGTTGGTGGTGAGCACCAACAGCTGCACAATGTCTGGTCAGGGCGTTTTGGGATCCCATCCTTTCCTCCTCCTTCCCATTTGCTGGTGGCTGTGCTCCATCCTGTACTTGGGAGCTGCTTATCTTAGCCTGTGACAGCAGGCTGAGATACCCCATGGCCACATCACCTCAGTGGTTAATAATAACCTGGGTGGAAACTTTTGGTGTCAAAGGGAAGGCTGTGCTGCTCCGGGTCAGGCTGGCTTGGGCTATGCCTTTTGTCCAGCCAGACCTGGATTTGCTCCTGGGCCAAGGTGTTGGGGCTGGATACAGGGTGGGATGTGCTGCTAGACTGCCCCTTGAGATGCTTTGAGAGGGAAGAGATCAGTTATTGATGAGCAAATGGATCCTAATGAGCCCCAGAACCCTCTCTTGACCCTCTTTCTTTCTTGGTGTCACCCTGGCAGGCTAAACACCACCGTGGCCCCCTTGATCTTTGCTGACCAGTTTCTCCAGATATCCACAGCACTCCCATCCAAGTTCCTCTATGGGCTGGGGGAGCACCGTGGCAGCCTCCTGCACAGCCTGGACTGGAACACCCTCACACTGTGGGCCCGCGACGTCTCTCCCACGGTACATCTGCCCTCTCCCCGTAGGGGTGCAGGGGGTGGGGGCAGGAGTGCCTTGTGCTTTGGACAAACCCTGGGAAAGCATGGCAGGGGTGGGCAGCAGCGCTGGGAGAGGCTGGGGATGGTTGAGGCTGATGAGCAGGTATATGCCAGGAAGGATTTCAGAGCAATTGTGAAATGCTCTTGGCACTCAAGGGCACTGGGTGTTTCCACTCCACCCTGCTCCTCGTGCAATGTGTTGTGGTGAGGCAGGAGGCTTCCCTCTCACCCAGCCCAGCTCAGTAGCAGCCCCTGAGCTGGAGGAAGAAGCAGCCTCCCATGGCCTTAAGCTCCAAACCTATCCTCATTGCTTGTCTTATGCTCCAGAGGAGTGACAGATACCTGGTTAGGTGGTGGCAGCATGTGAAGCTCAGGGTCATTTGTTCACCTTCAGTGACATGGGGCTCTCCTGCTTTGCCCTCTTTGCTGTCTTACTGGGCACCTCTCCTTGCAGGAATCGTTCAACCTGTACGGCGCCCACCCCTTCTACCTGCTGATGGAGGAGGGTGGAAACGCTCATGGTGTTTTCCTACTCAACAGCAATGCCATGGGTAGGTGTCCAGGGACCCCAGACCAGCTTGTCCATGGTGGAGGACCTGGGAGACCAGGACAGATGGGAACTGCTGGAGTGTCCAGTTTGGGAACTTGGGGTGAGAGGAAGCCATAAAAATGAAAGATGTGGTTTGATGGCTCCGTTATTGAGCGCAGCCATCTGTTTCCTGGCTACGGCCAGGCTCTTTAGCAACTGCCGAGCAGTTTAACCACACGCCCAGCTGCCGAGTTGCCATCAGGAAGGCAAGTCCCTTGCATGCAGGTCCATGCCCATTCCCCCTCCACCGAAATGCCCTTGCCCCCAGGCCTGGCACGGGGCACGGCAGGGGCACAGCCGGGGTTGCCATCTGTTGCCCGCGCTCTTCCCAGCTGTGCTGTGCCAGCTGCGGCCGCGGCAGCTGCCCGTGTGTGCCAGCTGATAACAGCAGCTCCTGCGGGCCCCTGCCGTGCCAGGGGTGGCACCAGGACCACCTGTCCCTCCCAGCAGCTGCCTCTTGCAGCCAGCTGGGATGATGCTGCTCACAGCGGGGCTCTGGCAGCTCCAGCTGTGCTAAGCTCTGTTGCTGTGATGCTGCTGAGGAGGAGCTCCTGTGAGATGCAGCCACCTGAGCTGAGGTGCAAAGGCTCCTCCGTGTGAAGAGCCCTTCCCAGGAAAGGCCTGGCTCCTGCATGCCTGCTTGTATAGCTCTGGATTCACTTAGAAGGGGATTTCAGGGGAGGACATGAAGGAAAGCACTGCACTTAAGTGCTTAGACTTGGTCCAGCAGTGGAAGCTGGCACAGATTTGAGCTTAAAGAGCAGATTTTCAAGATAGCATAAACCCATGATCTCTCTGGGCTGTGATGATTTAAGCTTCCAGACACCCATTTAGCATCTGCTGAGTTCAAGGCAGGGATTTCTTTATTCCCCTGAGCATTTCCTGTGGTGCTGCCTGGACCCTGTCACAGGGGTAAGGTCTGATAGTTGCTCCCCTGTTGTCACTGCCTCTTTCTCTTCTCTTTCCCTTTCTACCTTCCCTCCCAAAGAAGTGGCTCTGCAGCCTGCTCCAGGCCTGACCTGGAGGACCATTGGAGGGGTGCTGGATTTTTACATCTTCCTGGGGCCCGATCCCAGCATGGTCATCCAGCAGTACCAGCAGGTGATAGGTAAGTGCCCACACCTCAACACAGCTATCTGCAGGCATCTTCTTCATGCCCACATCCCTGACTCACCCCAGCTTCACCACCATCCCCGACCCTCCCAGCTGGGGAGGGATCAGCATCCCCCAGCTGTCCCATCCCCAGCCCTTCCAGCGCACTGTGGTCTGGGATCACCTTTGATCCTCCCTGTCCCCTTTACCTTCCCATCCTTTTGAGATGCTGCTGTCATCTTGGGAAACCCCATCCGTGCTGCCACTGTCCCACTGCAGGTTTCCCAGCCATGCCGCCCATGTGGGCTCTTGGCTTCCACCTGTGCCGCTGGGGGTACGGATCCAGCAATGAGACGTGGCAGACCGTGAGAGCCATGAGGAACTACCAGATCCCCCAGGTAACCCCCCAGGCCTGTGGGGCAGGGGCTCCAGTCTCCACCTCCCATTCCTGAGCCTCTCTCCCGCAGGATGCACAGTGGAATGACATTGATTACATGGATGGCTACCGGGACTTCACCTTGGATCCCCAGAAGTTTGCCTCCCTCCCCTCCCTGGTGGAAGACCTCCACAAGCATGGGCAGCACTACGTTATGATCTTGGTATTCCCCCTCCTCTCAGTGTGCTGTCTTTGCTGCAGGGATGTCAGACAAGGGCATAATGGATGCTCCTGGTCCCAGCTGGTCATTCCTGGCCCTGGGGATTTTTGTAGGGGGCCAGTTGCCAGTGCTGGTCAGGCAGCTGTAAAGTGTGACTGGAAATCCCCCTAATGCAGGGACCTTGGAGACACGGCCATGTTCTTGTGCTGTCCTGTCTTTCTGTGGGTACAAGGATGTCCCTGACCCCTGTGAGAGAAGGAATGGAGGGACTGTGGGTCAGGCAGTTTAACTTGTGGATGCACAGCTCAGGTGCCCTCACATCCCCACAAGTGCTAGGATCTTGTGACCTGGCTGTGATGTCCTTTCTTCCCTCTGCAAGGAGTGGTGGCATGGGTTCTGCTTGCTGGAGGCAGTGGGGACCAGCAGGTCCTTGCTGGAGAAAGTTGAATTTCCTCCTCATTGAACTCTCTGTAGTAACCCAAGCCTGTCCATGACCTGACATTTCTTGCATAAGAGCAAGATTTCTTGTATTTGTCCCCCCTCCCCAAAACACCGTAACGGGTCCCGGGGACTTGCAGAAGTGGCATTTTAGAAAACATGCCTGGAAGTGTTGAAGCAAGTTTCTCTTCCCCTTGGAGGGAAACAGCCTCCCTGTGTGGGCTCTGGCTGACCCTGTTTGGGTTCTCTTCTGTCAATCACACTGGTCTGGCTGTGGGAAGGAGCCATGGTCTGCCTGGAATGGCACTAACCCTCTGCTCCATCCCCAGGATCCTGGCATCAGCAGCACCAGCCCTCGTGGCTCCTACTGGCCTTTTGATGAAGGCTTGAGACGGGGCTTGTTCCTCAACACCACCCAAGGGCAGCCACTCATCGGGCAGGTGAGGAGCTCCAGGGGGAAATCCTAGCCCAGGGGGTTGTGCAATACCAGGGCTGGGATTTCATCACAACAGAGGGAAAGCCAAGTGGCCAAGGGACTTCTCTGGGGTAATTGCCAGAGCCTGGCTGAACGCCTGTCCTCATGTGTCACCTCCTGGTGTCTTCACCAGCCCCTGCTCAGCAGAGGAGCCTGTGGAAGTCATATGAGCATAACAGAGTCAGCAGTGCTGCCTAAGGCTGATCATCTGATTTTTCTCCCTTCCTGTTTTGGTGAGGGGAGGTTGTCTGTGGTGGACAGTGTGCCTCCAGACCTGCTCTGCAGCTGTTCTCTCCCACTTTGATCCCTCTGGCTGTTTTCTCCCACCTGCTCTCTCTCACATCTCCCAGGAGGGGGCTTTTGATGTAGCCTGAAAACATGGGGGAAAATGAATTGGCTAAAATTCCTGGAATGAGGCAAAGCACAGAGAAATCTTGGCTTTTCCCTGACATGTTCTTGGTGAGGTAGTATCAGGCCTTGTGCAAGTGAGGGCAGAGCAGCTGCTCCATCAACTGCCACTGCCCACGGACTGTGGGGACTCCTCAGCACCTGGTACTGCTGGTACCATGGAGGTAGGAGGATTCTCTGTGTGTGTAGCACCCAGGATCTCGAAGCATTGGCTGGGTTTATCATCTGTCTCACTATTTCACCCCCTGTGGTACCCTGTTCCCCGTGGTGGCTCCTCACAAATCACCTGCTTGCTGAACCTGTGGATTTGTGGTGTCCCCACAGGTGTGGCCTGGTTTCACTGCCTTTGCAGACTTCTCCAACCCAGACACGCACCAGTGGTGGCTGGAGAACCTGCAGCACTTCTATGCCCACGTGCCCTTTGATGGCCTCTGGATCGTAAGTCCCTCCTTGCTGCCTGCCAGCAGCTCAGCTCATGCCTGGTGTGTGTCCTGGCAGGACTCCCCCACAAATGAGGCTTTTCCAGGTCTACCACTTATCCCAAAAACACACACCTGAAATTGCTGCACGATTTTCTCTGCTTAGGACATGAATGAGCCATCCAACTTCATGGATGGGTCTGAAGATGGCTGCCCCCCAGGAGAGTTCGACAGCCCACCCTACACTCCGGGTAAGGAGGGAGATGAGATACAAGGCTGTGCTGGGAGGTGCTGTGCTTTTTGAGATCGTTGCCAACTGAGTGGTGGAGGAAAACCATTTCTAAGAGACATTGTGTCTCTTACACCTACTTTCATGTGCCAGCATCCATGTCTAAGCCATGCACGCTTGTTAGGGCCGTGTCAGGGTGCAGGATGGGGCCATCTGCGTGAGCTTTTGGCACTGGGTTGGTAGTGACAGCTGGCAGTGGGAGGGCTGACCCAGAGCCAGCAAGTGTGGGGAGTCCATATCCCCTGCACCCCACCACCACCGGGTCCAACTGGGCTCTCCCTCCTGGCAGCCGTGCTGGGCGATTCCCTCTCTGCAAAGACAGTGTGTGCCTCAGCAAAGCAGAAAGTCTCTGTGCACTACAACCTCCACAACCTCTACGGGCTGATGGAAACCAAAGCCACAGCAAGGTACCTGAGCATCCTGCTTCCTGACAGCCTGGGGATGGGTTGGGACAAAATCCTTCTCAGAGCTGAGTAGGAAAAGGATGGGGATTTGAGTGTGATCTGAAGGGGAGAAGCTCTGACTGCTCACCACCTCTGGGATGGGAATAACCCGGGAGAAGAGGGGAGCTGACACTGCTCTGGGAGGAATGGGTGAATGAGGCTGCTCCTGCTGGAAGCCTTTGCCATACTGCTCGGACTGACTCTCCACCCCTCTGCCACGGAGCTGGAATTTTCCCTCAGCTGTTGTGGGCTAAGGCAAACACCTGGCATGCTGCTCTTACCTTCTACTCCCAGCTCTCCTGTTGTTTTCCAGCGCCTTGATCAAGATCCGGGGGAAGCGCCCCTTCATCATCTCCCGCTCCACCTTCCCCAGCCAGGGCCGGTACTCAGGGCACTGGCTGGGTGACAACAGGAGCCAGTGGAAGGACATGTGTTACTCGATTCCAGGTGGGTGGCACAGAGCCCCTGCCAGAGCTTTCTGCTTCTTTGGAGATGTCTCTGAAACTGTGCCCTGTTGACTGTCCCTGCCCTCAGGGCTGCTGAGCTTCAGCCTCTTTGGCATCCCGCTGGTCGGGGCAGACATCTGCGGCTTCTCGGGCAGCACCTCGGAGGAGCTGTGCACCCGCTGGATGCAGCTCGGCGCCTTCTACCCCTTCGCTCGCAACCACAACACCCAGAACGAGAAGGTCGAGGGCAATGTGCCTGGTGGGAGGCATCCTAGGGGTGGGATGTAGGATATGGGATGTGGAATGGGGGATGCAGGAGGTGGGGTTGGGGGTGGGACAGCTGCTGACTCCCCACGTCTCCCCCAGGCCCAGGACCCAACAGCGTTCAGCCCCGCAGCCAGGACAGCCATGAAGGATGTGCTGCTGACCCGCTATTCCCTCCTGCCCTTCCTCTACACCCTTTTCCACCGTGCCCACCTGCAAGGGGACACCGTTGCCCGGCCCCTGTTCTTTGAGTAAGGCCATGCCCAGCTCCCGCTGGGGCGATGCTTGGGCTGAGTCACGGAGAAGCGGCCGATCGAGCGCCGTCTGTCCTGCCGCAGGTTCCCTCGGGATGTGGCCACGTGGGAGCTGGACAGGCAGTTCCTGTGGGGCCGGAGCCTGCTGGTAACACCAGTGCTGGAGCCCGGGGTGGACTCAGTCACTGGTTACGTCCCCCAAGGCACGTGGTACGACTTCTACACGGTGAGGAGCATCATGGCGTTTGGCTGGGGGCCGGGTGATCCCTGCTTGAACCTCTCGGGGCTGTGGGTGGGAAGCCCTGGCTGAGCCCAGTGAGCCCTACTGGAGGGTTGGGGATGGCTGCTCTGCAGACCCGTGCCTGAGCCCTGATCCCTCACACCCATGTCTCTTGCTGCCTGCCCAGGGCTCCTCGGTGAACAGCAGTGGGGAGATGTTGAAGATGTCGGCCCCTTTGGAGCACCTCAACCTGCACATCCGGGAAGGTTCCATCCTGCCCACCCAGGTGAGTGCCCACCCAGCACCTCCCTGGGTGCTGTCCATAGCACGTGTCCCCCATGACCTCAACTCCTGGACCCCCACCCCAGTGGTCATGGCACTACAGAACCCATGTCTTTGAACCACAGAAACCAGGAATCACCACCGAGGTGACCCGGGGGAATCCCCTGCGTCTCATCGTGGCCTTGTCCTCACATGACACTGCCTGGGGTGACCTTTTCTGGGATGATGGCGAGAGCTTGGACACCTTTGAGAAGGGCAACTACTCCTATGTGGTGTTCAATGTCACACAGGTGGGCTGTGGTGGGGAGGGCAGCGGTGGGGGGTCCCAAGTTACCCGGTCACCTTGAGCTCATGCTGTCCCCTCCTACAGAACATCTTCACCTCCACTGTCCTCCATGCCAGCACCGAGGCCACCAAGGTCACCATTGGAACACTGAGCATCTTTGGCGTGCAGAAGCCACCCAGCAAGGTCCTCTTGAATGGCCAGGAGAAGCCCTTTTCCTACCTGGACAACCAGGTATGGCCCCATTTCAGAGCGCCCTTTGCTGGGTGGGGGTCCCCATCCTGAGAGTCTCCACCCCCTCCTCCTCCAGGGTCACAGTGTGACCAAAGAGGGAGATGAGGACCCTGTGTGGCTCTCCTGCTGTGCCAGGGTTTAGGGAAAAGCATTCTTCTGCTTCCCCCCTGTCAAGGCTGTATCCCAAAATGTCTTCTCTCCCCCTACAGGTTCTCACCGTGACTGACCTTGGCATGAGCCTCATCCAGGGCTTCTCCCTGCAGTGGCTGTGAGCAGGGGGCCTGGGGTCACCCTCACCTCACCAGGACACTCTCCTGGGAGATGCTCAATGCTCCAGGCCCTGAAGCCGGGATGTATCCATGGATGGGACATCAAGGGCTGTCACCTGCTGCTGCTCGTCCCCCTCCAGCACAGCTGGGGACAGGGGGCATGGGATGGGGGCTTGGCTGCTGGGTGCCCCCTGCATGCTCTGGGTGGGTGGTGTGGGTGGAGGTGTGGGTACCCACAGTTCCTGCTGCAATAAAGGCATGTGGAGAGCTTGTCCTGGGAGCATGATATGTGGACAGAAGGGGTGCCATGGGGGAGAGGGGGTGGGTAACCAGTTGGTGTGGGGCCCCCGGTTTTAGTCCTTGACCTTGGTTCTTCTGACTCCATCACCCTGATTTCAGCTGCTCAATTTTAACTTCAATCCAACACCCCAATTCCAGCCCCACATTCCAGCCATCCAATTTCAGCCACTACTTTCAGCTCTCCCAATTTAGCCTCTGACTCCAGCCTCCAATCCCACATCCTTGATCCCCCTATTTGATCCCAGATCCCCGAGTCACAGAATCATTTAGGCTGGAAAGGGTAAAGACCAGCCTTCGACTAAGCACTTTTTCAAATACAGCATGGCACTGAGTGCCACGTCCAATCACTTCTTGAACACCTGCAGGGACGCTGACTCCATCACCACCCTGGGCATCCTTTCGAATATATAATCCCCCTTTCCGTGAGGAGATTCCTCCTGATGTCGGACTTAACACACCCTGGTGCTGCTTGAGATTATATCCTCTTGTCCTGCTGCTAGCTGGGAGAAGAGATCAAACATCCAAAAACATTTTCTTCGGAAACGCTTCCATCTTCCACACCCTCAGCCGCCCCAGCCCGCCTCTGACCTCGGGCTCCCCCCGGGGTGCAGTTCCCCCTCCCGCCCGCCAGACGGCGCTGCCCAGGGGGCTGGCCGGGGCGGGCGGTGCCGCTGTGCCGGGGTTCCGCTTCCGCGGGGCCGCGGCCGTCGGTCCCCGGTGTCTGTCTGTCCGTCCCGGCTGTCGCTCGGTCCATCCCTGAGCCGGTGCTCGGCGGCGCCATGAACCGGCCGAAGGCGGCGGCCGTGCGGCGGCCCAGCGCCGTGCCCAAGCCCTCCGGTGAGTCCCGCGGGGCCGGGCGGGCGGTGTCGCTCGGTGTCGCTCGGTGTCGCTCGGTGTCGCTCGGTGTCGCTCACTGTCGCTGTGTCTCCTCTCGCAGCGCACCCGCCGCCCGGAGACTTCATCGCGCTGGGCTCCAAGGGGCAGAGCGGCGAGGGCAAGGCCGCCGTCACGCTGCTGAAGCCGGCGCCGCCCGGGCTGCCGTCGGAGCGCAAGCGGGACGCGGCCGCTGCCTTGGCGGGCCCGGCGGGGCTGCCCGGGCTCACCAAGCGCCCCAAGCTCTCCTCCACGCCGCCACTCAGCGCCCTGGGACGCCTGGCAGAGGCGGCCGTGGCGGAGAAAAGAGCCATCTCGCCCTCCATCAAGGAGCCGTCTGTCATCCCCATCGAAGGTGAGACCTCACTGCACTTCTGTCACACGGAATCCTCAGAGAAAGGAAACTTCTCCTTTCGCTGGAGTCTCATCTCAGGAGTCTTTCTTGAAGCTCACACCGTAATTATGTGTTATCCTCGAGGGTTTCCTTCCCTGGATACAGGGCTGAAGTCAAGGTTTTCTCTTCTGTTGGCATTGGGTTGTGTTCATTCTGTCTGACAGCTGTTCAGTAACCGTATGTGAAATATTTCCTCGAGAAAATCTCAGAAGTCTGGATTATGGTATTTTATTCACATACTTCTTTAG
The DNA here is from genome assembly GCA_013401135.1 of Cettia cetti. Classification (NCBI taxonomy): domain Eukaryota; kingdom Metazoa; phylum Chordata; class Aves; order Passeriformes; family Sylviidae; genus Cettia; species Cettia cetti. The sequence continues at coordinate 36,384 of VZUI01097680.1, read as the reverse complement.
CAAACTCTGGATCTGGTGTTGCCTTTTGAATTGTCATTCTGTTTCTGATGTTGGATACATTTGCAGAGGAGTGTGCTAGCATGGAAAAACAATGAAGGGGCATTGTCAGTTGTGAAACAGAACTTTTAATGGCAATTGAGTAGGGAAAAGCTATTGCAGGGGCTAAAAGTGTGCTGGTCTGTGCTTTGCTGTCCCTTGTGACTGGTCCTGCAGCACCTCAGGGTGGTCATTTGGCACGAGGGTAGATGGTGATGCCTGTGTGTTGGTGGTTGCAGTTGTCCCCACGGTGCTGCTGGATGAGATTGAGGCAGCAGAGGCAGAAGGCAACGATGACCGTATTGAGGGGGTGCTGTGTGGAGCTGTGAAGCAGCTGAAGATGAACAGAGCCAAGCCTGACACCACTCTCTACCTGAGCCTTATGTACCTGGCAAAGATCAAACCCAACATATTTGCTACCGAAGGCGTTATCGAGGTGAGGACTCGCAAAGTTACTGACGGATCATTCCTGTTGCACTTTCTCTCAGGCCAGAGCCTGATCTGCATGGCTTTGTAAATACCAGAGTTCTGTGGCAAGCTGCTGCAATTTGTATTTCTTTTTCTGCAGCTTCTCTGCATGCTTTCTCAACAGATGATTTGTTTATTTTTTTTATGGATGTTTTTCAGGCACTGTGCAGCCTACTCCGAAGAGATGCCTCCATCAATTTCAAAGCCAAAGGGAATAGTCTTGTGTCTGTCTTGGCATGCAACCTTCTCATGGCAGCTTATGAAGAGGATGAGAACTGGCCAGAGATCTTTGTCAAGGTTGGTGAACTGAGGGGGCTTCTGCTGGACTGAGGCAGTGGTGGGCAGACTGTGTTGGGAAATGTGGATCTGCTAGAGTAGGAGAGCAGCATAAGATTTATTACAGCTGTAGGGAAGGGGGTGGCTAGTGTCTCTTGTCCACTCTGGGAATGCAGCTGGAGGAGGCAGAAATTGGAGTCTGGGCCCATCCTTTTAAAGAAAAATATCCATGGGTTTCTGGAAAGTGTTGCAGAGACTCCTTGCTTTCTATTTGGTATGTAGGGATTTAAACAGCCCATTAACTTAAAAAGCCTGAGCTGACCAGCTTTTGTATTTTGATGGTAGAAGTTGTTGTAAAGTCTTTTTTGAGAAGGTGCCCAGTGGAGCTTGGGATGTGTGTATTTTTGCTCTTGTATGATCTGGTTTTCATCCATGCACTGGTTATACTACTTTCCTACTCTGTATATTTTTAATGGATATAAATCCATAGAAACTCACAAATGCTCCTGTAATTAACCCCATGAAAATGGATTGTGCTCCCTTCTGCAGGTGTACATTGAGGACTCCCTTGGGGAGCGCATCTGGGTGGACAGTCCTCACTGCAAGACATTTGTGGATAACATCCAGACAGCTTTTAACACAAAGATGCCTCCTAAGACCATGCTCTTGCATGGAGAAGTTGGACGCAGTGGGGGGGACCTTAGTGCTGGTAAGAAGATGTTTGGGAACCAGGAGCAAAGGTTTAGAGGAGGATGGAGCCTGCACTGCTTATTGGCTTGTGAGAATAGTTTGGTACTGGATGGAGTCACATAGGCCAGGCTTTGAGTTCCAAGCATTGCTTTTCTTCTTTTTGGGGTTCTTTCATGTCCAGGGGATGTTTGAAGTGGGCCTGTATGGGATACAGTGTGAGAGGCTGTGGTCTTGCTGGAAGGGATTCCTGCAAGAAGCTGAACAAACCAGAGCACAAGTGATTGATTTCTAGAGAGTGGAGTTGTCTTATGAAGTTTGCTGTGTCCAGTGATTGATCTCTAGGGAGAGGAGTTGTCTCACAGAGTGTGCTGTGTCCTGGTCTCTCTTAGGGAGTAGCCCACACCCTTCCATGACAGAGGAGGAGGACAGCCAGAGTGAGCTGCTGATTGCAGAGGAGAAAATGAGCCCGGAGCAGGCCGGCCAGCTCATGCCCAGGTACAGTGCCTGCCCCTCTCCTAACACAGCTGTGTGGCAGATGTGCCTGTAGATGTGTCTGTGCTCACCCACCCTGCAGAGCTGTGGCAGGAAGCTCCTTCTCTCTGCTCCTGTGGCACCTGCTGGGGGATGCTGAGCATCAGATAAAACTGGTTCCAGGAGGAAAGAGCGGATTTTCTTGGTTTGCAAGTCATACCACAAACAAGAAAGAGTGCTGTTCTCTGGACTGGCTTTTGTGGAAATGAGTAAAGCTCAATTTGTGTGGCCCAGGTATGAAGACCTTGCAGAGAGTGTGGAGGAATATGTCCTAGACATGCTTCGGGACCAGCTCAACCGGCGCCAGCCCATGGACAATGTCTCCAGGAACCTGCTCCGCCTGCTGACAGCAACCTGTGGCTACAAAGAGGTGCGCCAGATGGCCGTGCAGAGGCTGGAGATGTGGCTGCAGAATCCAAAGGTAAGGAGAGGAGCTGTTAAAGCACAACCTTGGTCTGGAATCCGGCCAGGAGGGCTGCATACTGCACGCCAGTTACGTTTCTGGTCTGTAATGGTGAGTGGCTGGAGCCTTTCTCCTCTTTCTTCAGTTGACCAAGCCAGCTCAGGACTTGCTGATGTCAGTCTGTATGAACTGTAACACCCACAGCTCAGAGGACATGGAAGTTATCTCCAACCTGATCAAAATTCGTCTCAAGCCAAAAGTTCTTCTCAACCACTACATGCTGTGTGTCAGGTGAGTGACTGGCTCTGTGACAGGAAGAGAAAGCACTGTAGGAGCTGTGCCCGGGGACTTGACAGTCTCAGTGTCTCTGCACAGGGGTTTTTAATACCAGCTTGGGGCATGGAGTGTCTTGTGTTTGTTTAATTTCATTGTCCTAGAAATCTTTCAGTAGTCCTTTGATTTTGTCCTTTGATATGTGCTGTTCCATCCTTTTCACTTTTGTGTGCTAAATACTTCAAGGACGAATAAAAGAATGTGTTGCATTGAAATGTCAGTTCAGGTATTGCTGGTCTTCCCTTGCAGAGAGCTGCTGAATGCACACAGGGATAACCTGGGCACCACCATTAAGTTTGTGATTTTCAATGAACTATCAAATGCAAGAAATCCCAACAACATGCAGATCCTCTATACTGTGCTTCAGCACAGCTCAGAGCAAGCTCCAAAGGTAGGTGCAGCATCTTGGATGACTGATGGTAACTCCAGAACCCGACAGATTTAGTTGTTTTGAGGCTCAGATAAATCTTTTCACAGACAGCTGTCTGATCTGTAGCATACTATTTTGAAATTATATAATTATTCTTGGTAGAAATATACATAAATGGGCATTTTCTGACTCCCACATTCTGGGTGACAAGGCAGTTTCATGAGAGGAACGTTATTACAGCTCCCCAGGGGCCTGAATGAAGGACAGGATACCTCCAGCATGATTTCCTTATGTCTCTTCATTTTGTGGATGCAGACCCATTACAGTGCACTGAAAGTTTTTTCTCTGTGTGGCCCTAGTACCTGGCAATGGTGTTCCAGGACCTGTTGACCACCAAGGACGATTACCTGCGAGCTTCACGGGCCCTGCTGAGAGAGATCATCAAACAGACAAAGCATGAGATCAACTTCCAGGCCTTCTGTCTGGGTCTCATGCAGGAACGGAAGGAGGCTCTGTATGCAGAGATGGAATTCAAGGTACCAGTTTTGACCCTTGTGCTGCTGGCTGTGCCAGTGATGCACTGAGCTCTGCTGTGTCTGTCTTCCATTCTTTCTTTTGCTCTTTGGTGTCTGAGTGAGTCACTGTTTGTGTGTCTCATAGCAGCACTCCCATATCCCATTTCCAAACATCCACGTTCATCATTTTTGATGAACTCTTTTTTTTTTTTTTTTTTTTTTTTTTTTTTCTAAGGAACGGTTTGTCATCCACATAACCGACCTGCTAGCTGTCTCCATGATGCTTGGTATCACAGCACAGGTGAAGGAGGCTGGAATTGCTTGGGACAAAGGAGAGAAAAAGAGTAAGCAGAAGAACCTAGGTTCTCTCTGAGAATGGGCATCTTGGTACATATCTGCCCCTGATGTTGGGAGAACATCAGCTAGGATTGGGAGCCTGCTGTCATCCTGGGACTGACAGAGATAGGAGATTTGCATGGCCAGGTGCTTCTTGTATCTATGGAAGCAGTGGCTGAGAGGCTGGGGAAAGGGAGCTGTGGGTGGAGGGGCCTCAGGCCTGAAGGGGCAGCTGTAAGGGTGAAGGGGCTGGGAAGACTGGGCTTTGGTGTGGCACTGGCATGGCTACCCACATGCCTTCTTCTCACAAAACTAATCCATCTGTGCTTTGTGTTGGGGGTTTTGCTTCAGCATGTGTCAGAAAGCAAAGAACATATGCTGTCAGATCTGGGGGGCTCAAGTCTTTCTCATATGCCCCTCTGGTTCCCCTTCTCTAGTGGAACATGTCCCTGCCTGTGATGCAAGAGTTGGAACAAGATTATCTTCAAGGTTCCTTCCAACCCAAACCATTCTATGATTCTATGATTTACTGTTGATGCTTCAGAGTCCTGGTTACTGTCTTGAAACCACCACACTTCTGATGGGGTCCATGTGTGTATTTTGTGACCTGACTGTTTTTCAGACCTAGAAGTGCTGCGCTCTTTCCAGAACCAAATTGCTGCTATCCAACGTGATGCTGTCTGGTGGCTGCATACAGTTGTTCCATCTATCAGCAAGCTGGCTCCAAAAGACTATGTGCACTGGTGAGAGCCAGCCTGGTCATGTCTGGACAGTCCCTTTCCCAACACTGTGATATATTATGAAAAACCATGTATACACCAGGGTTTGGTTAGATTTCCGTTTTCAGGCAGGGAACACAAACAGTTTTAGCAGGGTTCGGGCTGGGACTGTCTCCATCTCTGAAATTCCTTCAGATGCATCCTCGTACAAGAAACATATGATAATGGAAAATATTTCTGATATTATTTGGGTCCAGTCAGTAGGGGATTTTTCACCATCTGCCCAAACAAATTCCCTGTGGATTCCTTGTTTTTTTGTTTGACATCTTTTTAAGGCTCCATGGCTGAGGGCTGCACAGATAGTTCTGTCTTCTGGAGGACAGATGGTATCCTGGGGTCTTGACACAAGGCATTACTGAGGCAGTTCAAGCCAGAATTAATAGTAAGCAAGATAAGTTACTGAAAGTATAAAAACCCAGAGCCCATATTGTATAGTCTTCTCTGTTCTGAATCATGTTGTTACTATTGCTAGACTCACTTACCTGAAGGGGCTCCTTCATGTGTAGGATGGGAAGCTTTAGCAGGATTTGAGGGAGACTGAACTGTTGTGTGTGTTCTTAAGCCTCACAGATGGTGTTTACTGTCCTCTTCATCTCTACAGCCTCCACAAGGTGCTCTTCACAGAACAACCAGAAACCTACTACAAATGGGACAACTGGCCCCCCGAGAGTGACCGCAAGTGAGTGTGTGCCCCTCGCGTGGCGGGTGCAGGTGGGGAGCTGCTCTAGCTGGAGGCAGAGGAATGGGTGTTTCCTGGTGATCCTTATATAGCTCTGTGTTGGAAAGGCTTGGAACTGTGCTCTGATTTTCTTCATCTGTTACACTCCCATAAAATTGGGGGGTGTTGTTCCACTCTCCATCTGTTCCTCTTCCTCCTTCACTCCTGTTCCCTGTGCCAAGCTGTTCTGTATCTTGACGCTGTAGTTGTAAGGAGGGCAGCCACTCAGTGCCTGGGTAACTGGGGTAACTTGGGGAGCTCAGACTCGAGGAGGCTGAAGCAGAGAGGCGCCCGGCAATGCAAGTGATACTCAGATAATAATTTGTTTCAAATAGTTGCATTTGGAGCTGGAGATCAGAGAAGGTGGTGTAAACTAAGCTGTGATGTATCTTCTGCTCAGATGAGCTGTAGGCTCCGTGGGGCCCTCAAGCTGCTGTGCAAAGCCGTGTGATGGTTGTCTGGTGTCTCCTGCAGCTTCTTCCTCCGGCTGTGCTCCGAGGTGCCCATCCTGGAGGACACCCTGATGCGCATCCTGGTGATCGGGCTGTCGCGGGACCTGCCCCTGGGCCCCGCCGACGCCATGGAGCTCGCCGACCACTTGGTGAAGAGAGCTGCAGCTGTGCAAGCAGATGGTGAGGCTGCACAGAGTGCTTGCTGCTGTCTCCACATCCTCCTATTGCCACCCAGGGCTGAGACAGCTCCTACCACCTACCAAACAGCCTTTGCATCACTTAAAGCATATTTTAGTCGTGATGGCTAAGCATTTGGCTCAAAGCCAGACATGTACTGCTGTTGCTTTCTCACTAGAGAAGCTTCTTATTTTCTCTTACTGTTTCTCTCTGTTACTAATTTTGTATCATGGAATGTTTGGGAAATTATTGGTTGTGTGGAGAATGAAGGGCTGTGAATAACCTCCCAGAGTTTTGAGTCAGCGTTTTAAATTCAATTTAGTCCTTTGTACATACTGTAAAATGAAATTTATAGGCCATACAAAAATGGAAGGATTGGAAGTTAAATTAATTAACCACTTGTGAGCTCTTCTCAAGTCCATTATTGGGACACTTAGAAAATAACAGTTACAAAAGCAATCTTTACTCTTACCCCTTTTATGAATTCGTTTAGCATTTGTCTAAATTCCTGCATTGCTGGAAAATATGTCCATTCAGCTGAGCTGTACGTGTTTGTGGCAGAATTGAGGTGTTGCCAAGAGTTTAATTCTAAATCTTACATGCTCTTAGTGCTGACTGGTTAATGGCAAAGAGTGATCTTGAACCGCTCAGTGCTTGTGGAATGATCTAGACTTTGCTGTTCATTATCCTCTCAAAATCTGTCCAGCCTCTCATATAGATTTTAAATCCTACACCATCTCATGTACTCCAAGACTGAGAGTCTGAAAACTTGCAACAAAGTTGAAATGCATTTTTAGTTCCTCTGAGCCCCAGAAGTTCTGATCAGATTTGTTGCTTACCTGAAGGAGTGTATCCAAGTTCTGAAAAAGTTACAAGTATCATACTGGATGCATTTGGGAAAAAAAGTACCCTTAAGAATTTAAACCAGATTGCTGCTGAACAGTTCCATATCCTTATATATTGACTTATAGGATTTTTTAAGTGTTGTTGCTCTTTAAATGTTGATTTTTTTGTTTCTGTAATATCATGAGAGCAAGCCCATAATAACATACTTGCTTGAAGTAAAATTTTTTTATACTGTGGTGCTTGAAGGACTTTCAGGCTGGTAGACAGGTCAATAACAGTCTTTTCCTCTGCTCCAGATGTTGAGGTCCTGAGGGTAGAAAGAATCCAGCTGATCGATGCAGTCTTAAATCTGTGCACTTATCACCATCCAGAGAATATCCAGCTACCCCCAGGGTAAGACTTATCACAGAGATAATCTTGCTGTGATCTAGCTCACTTTCACCTTGTGACTAACATTCCCAGCTCACGGATTTTAAGATGCTCTTCTCAATTACAATTTGTAATAACAAAATGACAAGGAAGGCTTTTCAGAGTCATGTTCAGGTGGGTATTTCTTTAGAGCAATGAAGGCCCAAGTCATGGAATATACTTTGGTCTGCAAGCACTGACCTTTCTGCCCTAGAAATCTTCTGCTGAATCCTGCTGTCCCTCCTGAAAGTGTGTGTGTGTGAAAAGCACTGAACTGGCATGACTGAATCTGAACAGTGCATGATTAAGGAGAAAAGCAGACTTGAGATGGGCTTAAGGAACCAAACTTGACCACTTATCTCTATTGATGGCTTTTGCAGGTACCAGCCTCCAAATCTAGCTATTTCTACTCTCTACTGGAAAGCCTGGCCTCTCCTGCTAGTAGTGGCTGCATTCAATCCTGAAAACATTGGTGAGTGTGGACATTTCTCAGGATACCAATTCTGCTGCAAAAGCTGGCCAAGGTGCTTTCTGCAGAAGTCTGGTTCCTTGTGTGCAAGGCCTGTGCTGGGTTGGTGAGGTAACTGCAGTGAAATAACTGTGTATCCCCTGTGGGTGAAAAATGTGTGGGGGTGGGATTTGGACCAGCATGTGGCTGGAATCACCTTGTTTGTGCTCCAAGTGTTATGAGCTGTTCTCAAGTGAGTTTGTGTCTCCCCACCTTGGAATGTGTTAGAGTATATATAAAGGCTCTGGTATTTTCCTGTATTTCTAACTGTTCTTCTCTGCCACAGGTCTGGCTGCATGGGAGGAGTATCCCTCTCTAAAGATGCTCATGGAAATGGTCATGACCAAGTTAGTATGGTTAAATCCTTGCTTATATCAAACAGACCACTGAAAACACACATTTCTGAATTAAATTTGTGCCATGCAGCTCCTTCCTTTTCAGTGGGACTCGTGTAAAATAAACTGGCATCAGCACTGCAGTTGGAGTGGGAAAAGTGCCTTCCCTTGACAAAAATATTATCAGCAAGGGAATAAAGCTGAGAAAAAGGGGGAGGGGATGACTGCTGTGTGTTGCTGAGAAAGTCTCAGTCTCCTGGCTCCACTGAGAAACTACTTGTTTTTTCCTACATTGTCTGTCAGAGCCGAGGTCCTGTGTTCTTTCTGACTGTGGTTCATGAATTTTGAATAGAACAAGATAACAATTTCCATTTTTTTAAACTTATTTTCTCAGTAATTATTCCTATCCTCAATGTACCTTGACGGATGAGGAGACACGCACAGAGATGATTAATCGTGAACTTCAAATCTCCCAGAGAGAAAAACAGGAGATTCTTGCATTTGAGGGTCATCTGGCAGCTGCATCCACAAAACAAACAATTACAGAAAGCAGCAGCCTCTTGCTGTCCCAGCTGACAAGTCTGGACCCTCAGTAAGTAGCCTTCTGTGTTCTGGTACCATCATGAAATCCTAGTTGACAACATTTGTCAGGAAACCCTGCTCCCCCACAGGGTGGTTGATGTGGGGAAGGAGAACCCCGTGGGTTCACAGAATCACAGAATGGTTTTGGTTGGAAGATCCTCTAGTTCCAACCTGCTTGCCACCTTCCTATAAACCCCTCATGCACTACAGAGCTGACTGATCCTCATCACATCAGAGTGAGTGTGTGAGCCTGTGGGTAACTCGCTGTTTCTGTGACAGGGGCCCCCCTCGCAGACCTCCACCACATGTCCTGGAGCAGGTGAAAAGCCTGAACCAGTCTCTCCGCTTGGGCCACCTTCTGTGTCGCAGTCGCCATCCTGACTTTCTTCTCAACATCATTCAAAGACAGGTGGGCTGTGCTGGGACTGGATCCCTCGCCTCTGAAACTTGAGCAGAGTGAGGGGCAAAAGGAAACTAAGTGAGATTCAGGGGAAGGTGGTTTGCTGCTCAGGAGTTAAATGATCAGCATGCTGCATCTATGTTCTGCTGATCTGGTTGCTTGCATCCTTCCCAGGCCTCATCACAGTCAATGCCATGGCTGGCAGATCTGGTTCAGTCCAGCGAGGGCTCCTTGGATGTTCTGCCCGTGCAGTGTCTTTGTGAGTTCCTCCTTCATGATGCTGCTGATGAATCGACCTCAGGGGAAGAAGAAGAGGAGGGTGAGAGTAAAGACCAGCGTGCCAAGAAACGCCAGGTGAGCAGTCTCCTGGGGATCCCTTCTGTTATCTACCTTCTGTGCAGCCCAGATTTGATTTCACTGGACTGACCAACTAATCACTCCACAGAGACAACAGAAACAAAGGCAGTTGCTTGGACGCTTGCAAGACTTGCTGTTGGGACCCAAGGCAGATGAACAGACAACCTGTGAGGTGCTCGACTACTTCCTGCGGCGCCTGAGCTCCTCCCAGGTGGCTTCCCGGGTCCTGGCCATGAAGGTGAGCAGAATGAGAATCATCTTGACTAGGGTCTGTCTGAAGCCCAGGGCAGAGCTCTAGGTTATCTTGAGTCCAGAGCCAGCAGAGTGAAATTGTTCCATGTCATCCTCTTTCAATGACTTGTCTCAATCTCCAAATGCCATCAAATACACTTCTGCTCCCTGCTGCTCTGAAGTTATTGTTCAACAGTTAAGTTGTACTTAAGATAGAGCTGGACTTTACTATGTTTCCTGTGAAGTTCAGATGTAGAATCAGGAGATTGTGTGCCATGTGGAGTAATTGGCAGAGGCTGTTGTCTGTGAGGAGTTTAAGTGCCTGGTGCTCTGAAGCAAAGACAAGGCAAAGAGAATTGCAGGGAGCTCAGAAGGATCGTGCTCAGACTGAAACTTCCAGCAGGGTATCTGTCAAGAAAACACATACCAGCTAAAACCTGTTGTGTGCTTCATTTGGATCGTTCTGTGGTGTTCACTTGTATGAAACTAGCAGTCCAGCTGTGGCTTCACATGCAGCAGCTGTACCTGTGTGACTCGTGCAGGGCCTGTCCTTGGTGCTGTCGGAAGGAGGAATGCGTGATGGGGAGGAGAAGGATCACCCCATGGAAGAAGACTCTGGTGATTCTGAGCTGCTGCAGGGATATCAGTGGCTGCTGAGAGACCTCCCAAGGCTGCCACTGTTTGACAGTGTGAGAGCCACCACAGCTCTGGCCTTGCAGCAGGTGGGTGGAAGCAGCTGAAGGGAAGAGTGTCAAGCTTGTTCTTTTTCTACTAGTGCTGAAACAGATCTAAACAAACTGGATCTGGCTGTGATATTGACATGGTTATGTGCTTGCAGAAAAATTTTGCTTATGCTGGTGCTTGTTTTTGTTAAATCCTGATTTCTAATGAAAGGAATTCTCATTCTAGGCCATCCACATGGAGACAGATCCCCAGACCATCAGTGCTTACCTGGTGTACCTCTCCCAGCACGCCCCAGTGGAGGAGCAGGGACAGCACAACGACCTTGCTCTGGTGAGAGGAGGGATTGTGTGGGGGACACATGGCATGTGTCTTGCTGTGCTAGGCATGGGACTTGCTGTACCACCAGGATGAGTTTTGGGGAGAGTGATACTCTGATAATTGCATGTTTGTGTCTCTGTGTATGGGTTGAAGGGCAAACCTGTGTCTTTGGTTTATATAATGAAGGTATAATCAGAGCAATAACCTCCAGTGCAGCAGCCCATCAGATGGAATGGGGAATGCAAGAGTGGATAGTGGGTTGATGGAAATCCCACCACCTGGCAGTGTTTCTTAAGTAAGCAGGTACTAAACCTGCAGTCATATGTGTTTGGGGAGAGAATGGGAAATCAGGAACTTTTGTGGTGGTTTATGTACTCCCCTGTAACCAAAACTGGATTTCTGTGTTTGTGTGAGTTTTTTTCTTTTTAGAAAAGCTTTTGGTGTTTTTTTTTAATAATGATTTTTTTTCTTTTTTCTCCCTGGGGACTTTTTTTGTTGCTATTAAGATTGATGTGCTGATAGTGCCTCTGTTTAGATACACAAGAAGGCTGAATGATAAGCGTCAGAGAAACGCTATGTAAATGCTTACTTTGTAATGGGATGCATCTGTGCTCCACTGGGCACTGTAGGATGCATGCAAAGCACTGGCCTTTCCCCTCCTGTGTCAGTTCTCCTCTTGACTCCACAAGCTGCTCTCCAGAGTGGTGTAACCAGGCTGATGATGGGAACTGGAGAGCACGATGCAACGAAACAGGGGGACCCAGCTGTGTTTTGCAGTAAAGACCTCCTGGATGTTTTTTCCCTGCAGGATGTTGCCAGACTGATCGTGGAGCGCTCCACCATCATGTCCCACCTGTTCTCCAAGCTCTCCTACAGTGCTGAGTCTGATGCAGTGCTCGTGGCTCTGCTCTCCATCTTCTCCCGCTACATCAAGCGCATGCGGCAGAGCAAGGAGGGCGAGGAGGTGTACAGCTGGGTGAGTACCCCTCCCTGTGTACAGGTGTACAGGTGTACAGGTGTACAGCTGGGTGAGTACCCCTCCCTGTGTACAGGTGTACAGGTGTACAGCTGGGTGAGTACCCCTCCCTGTGTACAGGTGTACAGGTGTACAGGTGTACAGCTGGGTGAGTACCCCTCCCTGTGTACAGGTGTACAGGTGTACAGCTGGGTGAGTACTGCTCACTGTGTACAGGTGTACAGCTGGGTGAGTACTGCTCACTGTGTACAGGTGTACAGGTGTACAGGTGTACAGGTGTACAGCTCCTGCCTTGCCCCAGCAGGTCACACAGACTGGGCAGCTTAACAAAACAGAAGCCCCTGATGGGTTACTCAATTTGAATAAACCAAGTCCAGCACAAGAATTCCTTGATCTGAAAATAATCAGATCATGACATGGTATCAGAGCCAAGCCTATCTGTTTGTAAAAAGCCTTTTTAACTTTTCTCCAAGTATCTTTTGTGGCCACTGTTGGAGATGTTGGGAACTATGGTTGGGAACTATTTGTCCATTCTCATGTTCTCCTTTCTCTCCCCACCTTTGCTCATCCTGTCTTTTACTGCCTTTTTCCAGTCAGAATCCCAGGATCAGGTGTTCCTTCGTTGGACTAGTGGGGAAACAGCCACCATGCACATCCTTGTGGTCCATGCCATGGTTATTCTCCTGACACTGGGGCCACCTCAAGGTTGGTGAAGTATGCTCAGATTTTTTTAGGGGGTAATGGTCAGTACAGGGTGGCTTTTTTCTATCTGCTGTCTCCTAACAGGTCAGGCTGGTGTTAATCCTTCTACTCACAAGCTTGACCTTTGCAGTACTTGTTTGTAGCTGTAAGATTTACCAGAATATTGCTGCAGAAAGTGAAGAATTTGCAGGCTGATTTTTTATTTTATTTTTTTTTTTTTTGCAGACAGCAGGAAATATTAAAATTGATATTGCATTGATAAAGGGCAGGGCATTCTAGGTGCTTGCGAACATGAGAAATAATTTTTTATCCCCTCTTAAGCAGGAGATGGTGATTTTTACACCTTACTGGATATATGGTTCCCAGAGAAAAAGCCCCTTCCTACAGCTTTTCTGGTGGACACCTCCGAGGAGGCTCTGCTGCTCCCCGACTGGCTGAAGCTGCGGATGATCCGCTCCGAGGTCCCGCGCCTGGTGGATGCAGGTGAGCCTGTGGCATGGTCAGGGATCCTTGAACCCTGCTGAAAGGAAAGGGACAGGCTTCCCTGCTCAAGTGTGCCCAGCCATCCTACTTGGATGCCTTTGGATGGAGCCATCTATGGCTGTTGATTGTTTAGTAGGGGAGTGAGTCTGAGTGGATATTTCTGTGTGCTTTAAAGGAATGGGAGACTCTGAATAGAGGTCCCATTTCTTTTACAACAGTTCAGATGGAACTAAGCTATGCAATCACCAGACAACAGGCACAGCACTGTGGAAAGCTGTGCCTGAAGGATGTAAGCTGAACCTCTGGTTACTCTGGTCCTCACACCACTCATCAGTGTTCTCTTTCTTCTTGGTATTCAGAGCTTTCATCCCATTTTACTAATTAAATGACAGCTGTCTATAGCCAGTGATTGAATTATTCAATAATTCCTGCCTGCAGCCATCAAGAGATAGGGTGGAAGTTATTTTTTAATACGAATGATTGCATTACTGAGGTTCTAATAAAATTAAACAGAAGATCAGATTAGCCAGTGAGTGAATTAACTGGAAGATGCAATAAGGCTGCAATGATTTGCAGAGGAAAGAAAATACAGTAGGCAGCTGTCAGACTTCTGGCTTTAGGCTCTCTGCAGCCCTGTCATTAATGTGTCACTGTTGGTCCAGACAAAAGCCTAAAGATCGAGTAATAAAGATGACCTCCATGGGCAGTTTGGAGGTCTGAGGACTCAGTGTTTGTCTGTTTCAGCCCTGCAGGACCTGGAGCCTCAGCAGCTGCTTCTCTTTGTCCAGTCCTTTGGAATCCCAGTTTCCAGCATGAGCAAACTTCTGCAGTACCTGGATCAGGCAGTATCTCATGACCCACAGACGCTGGAGCAGAACATCATGGACAAGAGTAAGAGCTACAGATGAGGCTGACTAGGCTTTTGACTTTCTTTTGAACAGTTTCTATGAGTATCTCCTGTGACTTCCTTGGAGAAATCCAAGCTAATTCAGCAAACTTTATGCACAGGCTGCTTTGGCAGCTTGTTGTCACCCTAGACACCTGGGTGACCTTTGGCTGTATTTCCCAAAGTAGAGGAGGTTTTTTGGATTGGAATGTGCAGAGTCAAAAAGTACTTTGGAAGATACTTTATAAAAGAAACAAAGTTTTTAAGGCATCTTGTTTACAAAGTCTATGAGAACAGCACATTCTCTTGTCTGTGGGAGCTGTACAGCCAGTTCTGTCCTGCTCTACTGAAGATGGTAAGATGATGATATGCTCTTATTTCCTGCTTTTTTCAGACTACATGGCTCATCTTGTGGAGGTTCAACATGAGAGAGGAGCAACAGGAGGCCAGACTTTCCACTCCCTGCTTACTGCCTCCTTACCAGCCCGCCGAGGTACTGCCCAGGATAGCCTAAATATCAAAGTCATCTTCTGAACTTCCTCCTTTTTTGCTGTTGAGAGGAACAGGCAGAGATGTCTTAAAAAGCAGTGGTGTTGCAATAAACCAGCAAGCTACAGTTAGACACCAGTCCTTGATAGAGTTTTTTTGCTTCTGGCAAAGAGAGAAATTGCAATATTTTTGGAGTTTATTACAGTGAGTTTTTCTGAGTCATACAGAAAAGTAGGTCTTGCTTGGAATTAAGAGAAAAGCTGCTGAATTCCTCAGTAGTTAGAGACTGTAAAGCTGAAGGTGATCTGGTGTTGGTGCTCCAGATGCTATCTACCATAACAGCATTTTTCTTTCTTTCCTTTCATTCCTCTTGCAGACAGTGCTGAGACTGCAAGGTCAAAATCTAGTCCTGAAAACTCTCAAAGTCAGGGTCGGATCCGGGCCTTGAGCCAGGTCCGTGTTCTGGGCCCAGAAGATGATCTGGCAGGCATCATTCTGCAGGTACTGTTTCAACCTCCAGCTGAGTAGCTGCTTCCCTGCAGCAGCTTTACAAAATGCATTTCTCTCATACTTGCATCTTGTGATTCCTTATCCTGCAGTGTTTGCAGGCAATAAATATGAAAGCCCTGATGCAATGAGGCTGTGCCATTACAGCCTGGTGGAGTTGATACTGGCAGGAATTTTTTCTTGTAGTTGGAACATGATGTGGCTTTTGATCATGCCTAGTACTGCCAGTATCTACTAACATGTTGCTGTCTCTGCACCTTGTTTGTTCTGTGCATAGTGCCTTTTCTCAGCAGTGGATGTAGGATTTGTGAAATGCTCACAGGGCCCTGGCAGCAAAGCTGTGTGCAAACAGCATTTGTACTCTGGCTTGTCTGCTTACAGAGCTTCCCTCCCTCCACTGACTGCAGAAGGAGCCTACAGGGAATTAATTGGCCAAGTCGGTTGTTGGTGTTTGGGTAGTAGATTCCCCTGCAGTGTCAGTGCAGATAGTCATGTTGGGGTTGCAGACATGCTGCTCGTGTTCATGTGCCAGGTGGCAGAATACGGAAAAAGCTGTAGCAGAATGTTCCCGTTAGCCTCCGGTCAGCATAACCGTCCAAGGTAAATCGCTGCTCTGCCTCAGGGTGTTCATTGTCTGTCATAAATGTCTTCCCTGTTGTATCCTCCCAGCTCTTCCCACTCACCCCGGACCCGCGGTGGCAGAACTCCAGCCTGCGGCCGCTGGCCCTGGCGCTGCAGCAGGCGCTGGGGCAGGAGCTGGCTCACATCCGCCAAGGGGCCGCGCCGGCCAGCGGGGCCACGGCCACCGGGGGCACGGCCAGCGGGGCCACAGCCAGCGAGGTCACATCGAGTGGGGACACAGCCAGCAGGGACACAGCCACCGGGGACACAGCCACCGGGGTCACAGCCAGCAGTGTCCCATCGAGTGGGGTCACATCTACCGGGGTCACATCGAGCGGGGTCACGGCCAGTGAAGTCGCAGCCAGTGGGATCGCGGCCAGCGGGATCACGGCACGGCTGCTGCAGGCCATGGCCGCGCTGCTCAACTCCGCACACAGCGGCGCCCTGGTCATGGCCATGCACCACCAGCACTTCATTTCCTGCCCGCTCATGCGCCAGCTCTACCAGTACCACGTGAGTGGCTTTGGGAGCATTTCATAAAGAGGGGTGGGGGAGAAACGGGAAACCTCTTTGGGAGTATTTCATAAAGAGGGGTGAGGGAGAAATGGGAAATCTCTTTGGGAGCATTTCATAAAGAGGGGTGAGGGAGAAATGGGAAATCTCTTTGGGAGTATTTCATAACGAGGGGTGAGGGAGAAACGGGAAATCTCTTTGGGAGCATTTCATAAAGAGGGATGAGAGAGAAATGGGAAACCTCTTTGGGAGTATTTCATAAAGAGGATGAGGGAGAAATGGGAAATCTCTTTGGGAGCATTTCATAAAGAGAAATGGGAAATCCGCAGTGCATCTGCTCTGCTGTGTGCACACTTTGTAATGCTTAGCTCAGGTTGCCTGGCCATGGGCATCTGGATGCAGGCTGTCCACATTAGCCTAGCACTGCTGAGATTACCTGCAGCCTTAGTGTACCTTACTAGCCTGGTAACCATTTTTTGGATTTGCAGCTGTAGGTCTCCGCAGGTTTTGGGATCTCTAGTCTGTGCTGTTCTGTAGCGTTGGACATGTCTTGCAAGCCAGGGCATTTGCAGATAGTTTGAGAGCTGAAGTCTAATTCATAGAGTCATAAAATGGTTTGGGTTTGAAGGGACCTTAAAGATCACCTAGCTCCAGTTCCTCTGCCATGGGCAGGAGCACCTTCCACTAGACCAGATTGCTGCAAGGCCATCCAACCTGAACCTTGAGCACTTCCAGAGGTGGGGAGTCCAGAATCTCTGGGCAACCTCTGCCAGTGCCTCACCACCCTCACTGTAAGGAATTTCTTCCCAGCGCTCCATGCCACAGGACACTGCCTTCTCCTCGCTCTTCTTCAAAGTGCTCATGCAGATGCTGCAGTGGCTGGAGAGCCCCGCGGTGGAAGATGGTCCCCTGCGAGCTCAGCTCAAGGCCTTTGCTGTGCAGTACTCCTCAAGGCACAGGATCAGTGATGGTAGGCACTGGATGACACTGGGCAGCTTATGGGACTCAGAGGGGACAAGTGGGACAAGAAAGAGACAAACAAAACTGCACCTGGAGCAGGAAGTGTCATGGGCAGCCTTTTTGACAGCTGTCATAAGGAGCATAGCACATCAGGAATGTTACAAAAGTAGCACACTGTGCTGCAGAAACTCTGAGGCTGTGGACAAGTGCCTTAGCTCTGGGGGCTTGCAGTAAACACCTGGTAGCATCTCACCAAGCACAGCAGATCTCCCAGGGAAAACTTAAGATTTCTCAGGCCAGGAACTCTGTTTGAGCTGTAGTTTTGGTAGATGAGCATGCAGCAATGCCTCTGGAACGAGGTCACATCATGACTTGTAGAGTTGTTTATCATCTGCCGTCCCTTGGAGTCTAACCATGGAAATGTGATTACAGAGCTTTTTCTTAGCTGCCTGTCCCTGTAACATGCAGGAGAGCTGTCAAGGGTTGTGGTGGCCATAAATGGCAGTAGAATGTGTATTTGTATGTTTGAGTAGCTGTGCCCTGGAGCCACATGGGGAGTCTGTGGGAGGGAAGTGTGATGTGGAGGCTGGCTTGTCCCTGTGATGCCAGTGCTGTGATTTCTTTGCAGTTCGAGGTGGCTTCTTGCACCTCACAGAAGCTCTTTCTTTCCGTCGTGACCCTGACTTGATCAGCTCCACGGTCTGTGCCATCATTGCAACCCTGAAATCAGGAGAGAAGTGTAATGTGGAGCCAGAGCTCATCAGCAAGGGTATGGATGTCCTTCTGATCTCCTTTGCTGCAGCAGCTTGAACTTCCAGCCCAGGAAGCCAGAGCCTACTGTGCAGGCTGTGGGAATCTGCCTTCCCCCTGCATCTGAAAATGTGAACTGACCTAAGCTTGGCCCTACCTTGTATCACCTCCTTTCCCCCACTATATGTGGGTTTATAAACTGTGATCTGGGGCTGGGATTGAGTCTCTGAGCAAAATGTTGGTTTCCACTGAAAAAAAGAGAAATGTAAGTCTCCTATCCCAGATAAAAATGGCTTCCCCTTCCTCACTGAGCGTGGCTCTCAGGAATAATATTTGCAAGGTTCCATACCTTTCACCACATCCTAAAATTAATGAGTGGCATCTTTCTCCCTCTGCTAGTCCTTCAAGGTCTGATTGAAACCCACTCTCCATACCTGGAGGAGCTCCTGACTGTCCTCTTCTCAGCTACTGTTGAGGCCACTGCCAGGTGTCCTGCCATGAAACCAATTGCTGTGGTGTGCTCCTTGTTGCTCCAGGACAAAGAAGAAACAGCAGTAAAGAAGGAGGTGGAGAGCTGCAGGTGAGCCAAGGCAATGATGGGAATTCAGGGGCAGGTCTGGGAGCGTGGTGTCACCAGTGACACTGGCTTTGCTTTGTCCCCAGTGCTGAATCAGCTTGGCCAGGGCCTGCCTCTGGCCTTCTCAACGATTGGCTGGAGATGTTGGACCCAGAGGTCATCAGCAGCTGCCCTGATCTACAGCAGAAGCTACTGTTCTCCTGGAACAAAGTAAGAGTTGTTGGGCAGAGGAACTGCTGTGCTGGAGCAACTTTCTGGGGTACTGACCTGCACCTGGAAACAGGGCAAGGGATAGTTTTATGTTTTGTCACATGTTACTGTATGAGTTCCAAAGCAGTACAGGCTGTGCATTTCTCAGTGCAGGGCTTATGTTTCCTCTTATCATTATATTTCCTCAGCTGTGTCCTTTTAAGGACTTCAAAGTGCTTTAGAGACACAACACGGTCCCATAACGACCCAGCCAGCTGTGTTTCTGTTGGTATTTTTGCAGACAGATCAATAGCTTGCCCAAAGTGCCCTGCCAAAGTTAAGGCTGAAACTGAATTTCACATCTGATGCCAGAAAGTGCTGCCCTAAAGCCTCTTGCTTTCTGTGCTGTCTGCCCTCCTGGATTGTCATCCTTCTGCAGTACACATGCCATCTCCTACACCCACCTCTCTATCAGGACTGTTCATTACATCTCTTCCTCTTTTGGTGCTTCCAGGCAGGCTCCCAGGTGCCCTCCTTCCGCCCCTACCTCTTGGCTCTTCTGACTCACCAGTCCAGCTGGACCACGCTGCACCAGTGCATCAGGCTCCTGCTTGGCAGGAACAGGGAGCAAAGGTGAGTCTTGTTTGTCAGGCCTAGCCAAGGGATTGAGTTGGGCAAGTCTGTCTGTCTGAGAGAGAACAAGACCTGTCATGTTCATGATGTGTCTGCCAAAGTAAGTCAGCCAAAAACAGACTTTGTGACAAGGACACAGATTTCAGTCCTTCTGATTTGTGTACCTTGACATAAATATTACCTACTCTGTGGTGGAAGCAGCACATAAAGATTTGGCTGTGTTCTAAACAGGAAGTGCTAATTGTGGGTAATCCATCATGCATTGCCCTTGTTGACAGTTTTTATGAACACAAGGTTTGCAGGATGGCTTGGATAGCAAACTGAGGGCTGTCTCTGTATCTGGGCAGGCTCTGATGGATATTTTGGTTGTACTAAACTGCATTTCCAGTCTTTCTCTAACCCTTTCATGACATCACCCTCCCAGTTTTGATCTCTGCAGCAGCCCTAGCTCTCAGCTTTTCAAATATTGAAGTTCCAGTGTAGTAGTATTGTTATAGTTATGGACCAGGAAATGCTAACACCTAATAACAACAATACTTCTAAAACTGGTAGCATTTCAGTTTATTATGTTATTCTTAATTTCTTGCTCAAAATTACATTAATTTCTCAGTTCAAGGTAACTGCTGTGATAGGGACAGTAAGGTCATTGCTCTGATTGTACCAACTGTTTGTGTTGATGACCAGCTCCTGGCCTTGGTGCAAGGCTCCATGTATCCCCCACACTTGCTGAATGCCATTTGTTCTGCTCTGTACCCTGTGCTGTGCTTATTGCAACAACTATTTAGTCATAATCTGGGAACAGAACCAACCCCCTTCTCGGGACTTAATAGATCCTATTTTTACATTTGCAGATGTTTCTTTCTTCACAGCACTCATCATGTTTAGTGATGCTTCCATGTGTTTGTGTGCTGCCCGAGGGTTGTGTTGACTCTAATTGCAAATCTGTCTTCCTTTGTCTTCTGGCAGGTTTGACCCAACTGCATCCTTGGATTTCTTGTGGGCCTGTATTCACATTCCTCGGATCTGGCAGGGAAGGGACCAGAGAACTCCTCAGGTATTGGTTCAGTTCTTCCAAGATTCCTATCTGGATGGAGTGAGAGGCAATGTTTTCACAGTGCCTGATTTTTCCATGGCCAAGAGGTGCTGGAGTGTTTCAGGTGCAGTGTGCCAAGTTTGCTGCCTGTACCTCAGCTGGTTACTTAGCTGCTCTGCTGTTACATATTACAGTGGCAATTTAGAGTCCAAAAAGCTGATAGGAGCACATCAAGTAGGGCCACTTGGCATTTCCCCTGCAACAATTGCCACAACATCTGGTAAAGGCACAAGGCTAGAGTGGTAAGCAAGCTAAAACCCAGCATGGGATAATTGCCATTTTACAAAGAAAAGGAGGCTGTGTCTTTTCTCCATAGAATTTCTTTGGTTTGGTGACTGGATCATGCTTTTTAACCCATCACACATGCTGAGATGGAAGTAAATGAAGAAGTAGAGGAGGGGTAAAGAGGTTTTATCTGGGGCTGTGATGCTTTCAGAGCTATTGATCTGGGGCCACTCTTAAGTCTGATTCTAAGGTGTTCCATTCCAGTCAGGGAAGGTATGGCTAGAAGGAACTGAGGATCTTGGGATTTGGTGTGGAATCATTTGGGGTGTTCTCTTGCGTTACAGAAGCGCCGTGAGGAATTTGTGCTCCACCTGAAGGCATCAGAACTGATCAGCATGGTGGAGCTGATCCTGGCTGAAGCAGAGACCAGACACCAGAACACTGACGAGGCCTCCTGCACACTCATCCAGTCTCGACTGCCGCTGTTGCTCAGTTGCTCTCATGGAGACCTTGAGAACATCAAAAAAGTAACAGAATATTTGACCAGCTGCATCCAGCAGTGGGGGAGCAGGTGAGGCTGCAAATGAGGAGCATTGTCTGCTGGAATTGTAGTTCTGGGGCACGGGCAGGCAGGTAATGATGAGACTTGCCAGTATGTCTTCGTTAAGAATATCATGTTCCAGAGCCTTTATGAAAAGTGCACACTGTCCTCCCTGAGGTTTGGGGGAATAGCAAGTGCTTTTAAGTGGTACTCAGACCAGGAAGCTGACTTCAGAAGTGGAATTTAAGGGCTCTTTTGCTTTTAGGACTTCAGAATGAAATTCTTGATATGCTTGGGTTTTTTTCTTTCATTCTTTAAGGCAAGGGTTATTTTAATTACCAGTTCCTAACGTGGGATTTCTTGTCTACTCATCCCTTGAGTCACTGCTTGTAATACATCCTGCTTCTGACTTGCTTTCAAAGCTGAATGGAGACCAAATTGTTTCCTAACAGCTATTTTAGGACTGTGGAAAGAACAGGAAGATGATGTTTTTGTGGCAGTGAAAGGAACTGACCTAATTCCAACCTTGCTTATGGTGATACTAGGAAAGATTCTGCATAACTGTTGCTTTCTGCTGCTTCCCAGTCCAGACTATGTCAGGGATCTACTGGGGTTTCAGGTGTGTAGAGAACATGTTGGTTAGTCTGAATAGTTGTGGTTCTGACTTTTTTTCCAATTGGGATGGGGCTGACCGTGAGTACCACATGCAGGAACTCTGCACTGGAGATGTAAGCAGAGCTTTCTTGTCCTATGCCCTTTGGAACTGCAGTTTTCTAATTCCAAATGGCCTCATGATGGATCCCCATAGACTGTGGATGGACCTCTTTAGAAGGTGAATGTTTTGAGTTGCTCAAAAGAAGCAAAGACTTAAAAAACACTGGTTAAGATTAGTGATGTGTGTATTTTCATGTGCTCTGTTTGCCACATGCAGGAAGGCTGTGACTAATCTGATGGGTCTGGGATGTTTGCTGGTTGAGCTAATGTAGTAGGCAGTGGCCAACCTCTCTCTTTTTCCTTTAGCTCTGTGGGGAAATGCTGCCAGGACCTTCTGCTGCAGATATACCTGCAACTACCTGAGCTCCTCGTGCCTATGCCTGAGATGCTTCTTACCAGTGAGGCAGCGAGAGACAGCAGCACTTGCAAGGTAAAGTTAGAGGCATAGGAAAGCCCCTTTCTATTTGTGTATACAGAATGGATGCTACCTTGATGCCCAGGTGAGGACTGGCAAAAGCTTCCTGGGTGACTTTGGTTTCTTTATTTTGCTTTTCTGTTACTCCATCCCTGCCTGCACTCTCCAGATCACAGAGTTCTGGTGTGGTTTATTTTGCAGTGTCCTTCTATAAAATAATATAAGCTCCACAAGCTCCTGTGTGCCAATGGCTTCTGTAAAGCACAAGTGTGCAGGCATCTGATACTGCTTTGATGTCTGTAGGGACTGTGGACTTCAGATCCCATGCCAGCTGGAACACTGCATCTACTCACAGATTCTACCTGAAAATCATTTCTGTTAACCCCCCTGTGTAGCTGGAAAGGAATTGGGAAACACTGCTGGAAAGCCAGGGGCTGGTTTGTACATTAAACTTCTTAACAGTTTGCTCATTATTTTTCTTGCAGCTTGATGCCCTGGTTCACAGATTCATTAACCTCCTCGCAGACACCAGTGACTCCAAGTCATCCGAAAGCCGTGTGTGGGATGCCAATATGGCCTGCAGGAAGTTGGCTGTGGCTCATCCCATCCTCCTCCTTAGGTACCTCTCTCTCCCTGTGTGTGGCTGGGGCTTTTTGAAAAGGATCCACCCTTGTCCTAGAAAGGGGACAAATTTGCAGCAATCACATGGGTGGTGAGAGAATTCACCTTCATGTACGGAAGTCAAGAGAAAAGGCAGCAAAGTTACATCTTTTACAATGAGGGAACACCTTGTCTCTGTCAGGAAATAATCTTGGAATTGGAGACTAGGGAACAGATGTGGGTGGGAAATGGGGCTTGCTGAGTCTATCAATATAGTGATAAAGACCAGAACTCGGAGAGAGGATAAGGGATTATTTTGCCTTCCAGGAACTGAGGTAACATGTAACTTTCTTGAAAGATCTAGGCCTAGATTTTCCTTGTTTGGTGTTTCAGGCACTTGCCAATGATTGCAGCGCTGCTGCACGGCCGCGTTCACCTCAATTTCCAGGAGTTCAGGCAGCAGAACCACTTGACCTTCTTCATCCACGTCCTGGGGATCCTGGAGCTGCTCCAGCCACAGGTCTTCCAGAACGAGCACCAGGCGGCACTCTGGGACTGTCTGCTGTCCTTCATCCGTCTGCTGCTGGTAGGAAATTCCCTGCTTCCCTGCCTGTGCCTGCTGCTGGCCACTAGATGGGGAAGCTCGTGTAACACGGGGCCGACCTTGGTGCTTCTCCTTTGAAGGGAAAGCCTTCCTAAGTGCCTAAGAACAAAAAAAAGTGCATTAAGTACCTTGGAGAGCTTGAAGAGGAGGCAGGAGATCAAGAAACTGCTCCCTGGTACCCAGAGGTGCAGGATGGGACTGTCAGTGCATTGCTGCTGATTTTGGTTAACTCTCACCTTCTTGATCCTTTCCCAGAACTACAGAAAATCCTCACGGCATCTGGCTGCCTTCATCAGCAAGTTTGTCCAGTTTATCCACAAGTACATCACATGCAATGCCCAGGCAGCTGTCTCCTTCCTGCAGAAGCACTCGGATCCACTCCAGTAAGCTTCCTTGTGCCTGTTAACCCATGCACAGTCAGACTGCCAGGAGCTAGTCAGACAGGAGACAGCAAGAGGATGTGACAGAGCAGCTGCTAATATGGCACTTTTTCACCCTTGGCTCCCTTAAGTCTCCTCTGAAATGAGCAGCATATCTCTTCTTTATTGGTGAAAACTGAGCCCAAGGAAGTCACATAATGACTTTAGCTCACTTAATGGCCTAAATGTTATATTGAGGTGCTATAGTGCCCTGCAGCCTTCCAGAGAGGCAGCTGCAGAGTCTCTCCCCAGAGCAGTGGCTGCAGGGCCCCACCTACAGATATGTGGAGAAAATGCATTTGACTTCCAGTTATGAAGAAAGGAAAAATCTTGTTTCTGCTTCTGAGAAGCACTTAGTTTCAGTGTACATATCTATGCTCATGCCCTTATTGCTACTGAAAGCCAAACATGCCACCTCTTTTTCCCAGTGACCTGTCATCAGACAACAGTGACCTAGCAATGCTGAAGTCCCTCCTGGCTGGGCTGAGTCTGCCTAGTAAGAGTGGCATCTTGGACAGGGGCTCTGATGAAGAGAAGGATGGTGAGTCTGGGTGGGAGAAGAGCTATTCCAGCTGGTGAACCTGCAGTGTGTTTTGGAGAATAGGTGTTTTTGTGGGGTGTACACTGTGCTTTTTCTTGTAACAGCTCAGTGTGTTTAGAGTGGAGAATGGCACTTGTATGCTCAGCAGTTGGCAACCAGTATCTGGGCTAGGTTAATTTGTTTTCCTGTCAGTGGTATCACTACTGGAGCAGAAGAACAGCCCTTAACAAGGGTGAGTTTCCTGTTCGTGGATTTTGCCCTTTTAATCCACACTTAAGGATTGACCTGTTGGGGGATTCTAAGGGTACATCCATTCTTCCAGATTACAGCTTGTGAAGCTTCCTCCTCAGTGTCAGCTGAGGGGGTTACAGGAGGTGCAGTGAGATTAAAGACAGTGTGAGAGCCAGGAATTGTATCACAGCACTGCTGGTGGCTCGTGATACAGCACTGCACTGGTAGGGAATACTGGCCAGCCACAGGCTGTCAGGAGTGCCCTGCTCTCTCTCTCTCTCCACAGATGAAGCAGCTGCTGGCTCTCTCCCCCTGGTCAGCGTGTCCCTCTTCACGCCCCTCACACCAGCTGAAATGGCCCCATACATGAAGAGGCTCACCAGAGGCCAAACAGTGGAGGGTGAGTGAGGACCTGCAGAGCTGTGCAAAGACACAGGGCAAATGCAGACATTTGTCAGCCTTGTTACTTATCTGTCAGCAGCAGCCTGGTTTCCTCTTTCTATCTTGTGTTTGGAAGTCACCAGCAGTTAGGATGTTTTTCCATTTTTGGATTAACTTGTCCATAACCTCCTGTGATTCTGTGACAGAGGCTTCCTATGATTCTGTTATCACTTAG
Organism: Cettia cetti; assembly: GCA_013401135.1. Lineage (NCBI taxonomy): Eukaryota > Metazoa > Chordata > Aves > Passeriformes > Sylviidae > Cettia > Cettia cetti. The sequence goes on along the minus strand of VZUI01097680.1, from coordinate 11,346 downwards.
CTCAGCAGTGCTTCAATGGCCTCTACTTTGAGGCTCTTTAAGGATCTTTAAGCATTTTGGGAGATAGTATGAGCAAATCAAGGAGTGCTGCAGTTTGAGCCAGGTCTGAAGTGCTGATAGGAATAAAATACCAAACTGATCAGAAGCAGGATTTGTTAGAAATCCCCAAATGGCCTTCATGAAAGAAAACAATGTTAACCTGGCATGTGGGAACAATAATCTTCTCCAAAGGTCTTCTGAAATAACAGATGTCCTGTGTTCAGACCTAAGTTGTGACAGTTTTCCTTCCAAGGTAGAATAGGACAAAAAAAGTCCTGCCCATATCCTGTTTCTTAAAGAGACACTCTGTGAAGGTCTTTAGTTAGAGAAGAAGGTGCTCTGGAACTGAAACCTCTCACCCCATTGCATTCCTTCCTCTGTGTGGGCAGGTTGGGATGTGTTGATCTGGCACACCCCTGGTCTCCTCCTTTCTGAAGAACTGCCTTTATTACACTGTCTCTGTGCACGTGGGAAAACTTGATGGCTTGGGAGATTGGTTTTGTGGGGAAAAAGAAAAGATTCTTTGCTGGATCAGTGAATTTCAGTCACCTTTTCAACCTGTGTCTTCTCCCAGACATCCTGGAGGTGCTGACAGACATCGATGAGATGTCCAGACGGAGGCCAGAAATTCTTGCTTTTTTTGCTGTGAGTATTGGTCTCTCAAACTGCCACTGGAAGGAAGAGAGTCTTTTCACCAGAGTCTGTTGCACAGCCATCTTAAGCACTACCCTTCCTCTGCTTTTTGGGTGGTTGTTGCAGCACCTTAGGAGAAAAGTATCCTCAGTTAGCCCTGCTGAGGGCAGTCAGTATTTCCCTCCATTGCATGCTGGCTCAACCATCATCTACTTTATGTCAGAGGAAGAATTAAACCTCTGTCCTCTTCCCAGGGCAAGGAGAGAACAGAACAGCTCTGTTGAATAAGCTGGAAACTAGGGAAAACTCAGCTGTCCCACATGAAATAAGATTACAGAAGGGTACTTTAAAGTATTCAAAACCAGGATAATCTGTCTTACAAAGAGGGATTTCTGGGGTCAGCCAGTACCTGCTGGATTTGTGTTGGGCTGGATTGGTGTGGAGGGGGAGTAATGCCAGTCTGAGGAGTTTGTGCTCCCTGAATGGCCCTGTGATCCACATTTGTCCATCTTTCAGACAAACCTACAGAAGCTGATGAGTTCATCAGAGGATTCCTGCCGAAACCTGGCCTTCAGCCTGGCTCTGCGCTCCATCCAGAACAACCCCAGGTGAGCACCACTGGGACTGAGGCTGTGCTGGCTGATCTGAACTGCACTGACTCTGTCATGTTTCACTCCCAGCATTGCTGCAGATTTCCTGCCCACCTACATGTACTGCCTGGGCAGCAGAGACTTCGAGGTGGTGCAGACAGCCCTGAGGAACCTGCCTGAATACACCCTCCTTTGCCAAGGTAGGTGCAGATTGGCCACCCCTGGGGATGGTTGGCCTCACAAAGGTCAAAGCTGGGTCCTGTGCTGGGAACAGCTCCCCTGGGAAGTTGCCATGGATTGCTGTTGCTTAGACCAGGCTGTTGATACCAATAGGAGCTTTGGATTTGTCATAGGGGGGCTTCCTTGAAGTAGATTTGTTCCCTTATGGTTTTGTCTGAGTTGTGACCTCTCACATGATCACAAACACACAAAGCTGTTAGAGGGGGGCTCGTGCCAAGTTCTTATGGAAGCAGAGATTCCTCATGCAGCTGCAAACGCTCACCCAGGGGTGGTTGGTGGATTGCTCTTGCACATGGAGCCCTCGGGCCAGTCCTCACTGTGCTTTCCCTTTCCCAGAGCACGCAGCAGTGCTGCTGCACAGGGCCTTCCTGGTGGGCATGTACGGCCAGATCGACACCAGCTCTCAGATCTCAGAGGCCTTGAAGATTCTGCACATGGAGGCCATGATATGAACATGTGGTTCTGGGAGTTCCACTTCCAGAGGAATTAATTTAATGGATTCATCAGCTGCATTACAGCCCTGTAAGAAGAACAGTGTATTGCAACCATGTGCTGGAGGATCAAAGAGGTGATGTGGCAGGCCAGACTGTGCTGGAAAAGAAGAAGGTGCTGACTGAAGATCAGAAAGGGCAAGGATCAATCTGGCTGCCTAAGATGTGGGAGAAAAACCTCCTGAGCATTGTGCCAAACAATGGGACCACTTCCTTCATGGGGTCTTGGGGCAGTGGCTGTCAGTTTGTTGTTTGGGGTTTTTTGTCTCTCCAGAGCTGCTGGGAGAGCAGAAGGGAGTGAGTGATGGCCCTTGCACTTGAAGCACCTGCACTCTCTGTGTTGGAGAGAACATGCAGATTTGTGCCGGAGGAGAGACCATTTTGGTTTCTGGGGGTGGGTGGTTTTTTTTATTTTATAATTAAAATTCTCTTTGTTTCCATTGTGCCTTTCTCTGCTCCCTTGGGTGTAGCTTGACATCCATCTCCCCCTGTTTTCAGCATCTTGTTATTCTAGACAAAGCATCTCTGGAAGACCTGTCTCCATGGCCAAGTGCTCTCAGAGCTGTCTTAGCCTTTTATAGGATATGCAAGAAATGGAGCAGATTTGGAAGGGTGAATGGGGTACCATGGATGAGTTGGTTCAGCACCAACTGCTGACAGGACAACTTTTAAGAGGTTCCTTGGAAAACTTTGTTTAAAAACAAATAAACTTCTTGGTCCATCTGCAAACATCCCAGCAGCTGGCCACTGTCACAGTGGAGGCTTTGAACAAGCAGCTGGGTTTCCTCTTTGGGATCTGCCAGTTCCTCCCTGTGACTCGTCTGACCACTGCTCTCTGGTCCTTGCCTGCTGACAGGGGTGATGGTTTATTTGCCAGCTCTCATCTGAGGACAGGAAATATTCCTTTCCCCTGCTCCAGAGAAATTACTGCTCCGTGTGCTTGTTCTTCTGCCTCACTTAATTCTAATCACCAATTTGTTCTCATGTCATTTGTCTCTATTCCTCTGGTGCTCCACTTGTTAGCAGAGAAACACTGTAGTCTATATAGTAAAGACAAACATCCTGGAGGAATTTTATCTCTGTCTCCTTGCTGGTGGCAGGGACAGTTGTGACCTCCTAGGTGGCAGGGTGGGGAAGTAATTTCTGTTCTTGCACTTGAGGAATACCACAGCTGAGCACTTTAGCTGGTGTGTCAAAATATGAACAAATGTCCAGCTGGCTTTGCAGAGAAATGGAGAAGAAAAGGGGGAGAACTGAACCTCCCATCAACTCTTAAGCAGCCTTGTCTTTAAATAGAGATTGGAGCCATCAGTTATGGATGCAACATGCTCTTTTCCTCAGCAGCATCTGCTTCACATCCAGAGCCACTACTGTGGCAATGAGCTCCTTATAAATTATGTGGAGGAACAGCTGAAGGAGATCAAGTCAGTGGAATGGGTTTCCTGAGGGGCTCAGTGACAGCAAGATTAATGCCAGTCCAAGGGGAGCCAGTAATCTCACTGGGAACCCTTACCTTAGTCCCTCATCACACATCATTAAGGCACTGCTCAGTTTGTCAGAGCAGGGAGATAGTTCTGTTGGCGCTGCTGTGGGCCTAGAGCAGCTGGGAACTTGTGGGACTTCCTGGAAAAGGGCTTTGAAGGACTTGGAGTCAAGGAGCAAGGAAGATGTCTCAAGACTGTTATTGTGCAAAGACTGAGTCAAACACAATAGTGGTGCTTTGGTGAAAATCCTCTCTGCAGCTGGGGCTTTCCAGAAATTCCACTCTGGGGCTGCAACTAGAAACATTTACAGGCAAAACCAAACAATGTGGTTGGTCCCAAATTATCCTGTGTCTGTTTTGCAATGCCTGTGGTGAGCAGACCTGCTCCAGGATGCCTGGGTCACAGGAGCAGGGCAGGCTTGGATGTTGCCAGAACTACTTCATGACCCCTGAGTCCAGAACAGAGAAGCTTTGCAGAGCTGTGTGGAAAGAGATGTGTCTGGGAAGGTGGAAAGAGCATCTCTTTAGCAGCAGCAGCAATCACCTTTTGGGAGATCAGGAAATGAAGTCAAATGGAGATGATGTGGGTGGAAGTTACTCTGCAGAACTGAGACTTGCCATAGATCTCCCAGTACAAAAATCATCATCTGTGATTTGTTGATCTCTTTTTTGCTGTGTTGAAGGTTCCCACAATGCATTTTCTCTGCTGCCATCCTCTGCTTGGACCCAGTGGAGCTAAGCAGGTTGCCTTGGCTTGAAGCACATCATTGAAACCAGATCAGTGCTGAAAGCAGGGCTGTCAGGGGTGCCTGGCTGTGTGGAGACAGCTCAGGGCAGGAGCCCACCCCTGCTGTCAGGGAAGGCAGCTGTGACAGCTCTCAAGTGGTTGGTGACAGTGGTACTGATGCCCTGACACTTGCCTGCCTGTGATCTGTGCTCTGTAACTTCCATCTCTGCCTGGCTGAGCACCTCCTCTCCTCCCATCCTGGCTGAGCTGACAGTGTCATCCTTCACTGCTCTCCCAGGCTCCTCCTGGGGCTGGGGCCATCTTCTGTGTCTTCAAGAGCTTGTGCCTTGATCAGAAGAGCAGTGGTGAGGGAGTCTGCAGGGTCTTTCCTGGCCAAGCCCATGGGGCCCCATGACTCACCCAGTGCAAGTCACTGCTCCCATCTGCCTCACAGGCAGCACATCCCAAACTGGTGCAAAATGCTTGCTTAGACACTTCTACCATCATCTCCTCTAGTCAAGAGCTTTCTAAAGAGAACTGGGCTGCCAGAGCTGGTGTCTGGGGCTGGGGAATGTGCTTAACACTGGCTCATAGGGAGGCTTTTTGTCTTCTTAGATACACTGGGAATCTCTTGCCATCTGTAGGGGGAGGCATGATGGGGGAGAGAAAACTGGCCAGAGGTTTGTTTCTCATCCTGTGGCTGCACCCAGCTCAGGGCAAGGCTGGCTCTTGTCCAGCATGCCCATGATGGACCTTCACTGCTTGGCTGGGCACAAGTGGGCATCTCTAACCTGGCCATACCATGCACCTGCCAGGCCCTGTGTGGCTGGAATTGTGGCCCCTCACAGATGCCAGTGTCCTGGGGGTTTGTGGCTTTTTGACAGAACTCTGGGCAAGGTTGTACATCCCAGGAACTGTGAGGGGTATCCTGGAGCTGCATGTAAATTTGGTCATGAGCAGGGCATGACTAACCAGGCAGTGCCTGCCTGTTCCTGACTCAGTGGCTGCTGCCTCTGGGACATGCCTGGCATTAGGGAGCTGGATGAGTCCCAGCACTGAGCTCACTGCCCAGCCTATGCCAACAGTGGAAACAGAGGGAGAGGTGTGCAGGTGACACCCACCAACTGTGGTTTCATGGCTAAAGGCTGATGTGCCAGCCATGAGAGATGAGAAAGGGTAAAGAGAAGCCTCACCTTGCAAGCAGCAGCAGGCAAGAAGTCTCGTGCAAAATAAAAAGGAGAAGAAAACTCTGTCTCCATTAGCTTGTGTCTGTGAGTGGAGTCTATTCCCAGGACTGCTCCCTGGGGCCCTGCCATCCACTTCCTCCAGCCAACCTCATCTGTGACCTCCATCAGTGGCAAATGCAATCCTGGCCCTGCCTGCCCTCAATTAACTTCCTTCTGGCCATACCACAGTTCAGGACAGTACAGTTCACACTTAACTCGAGGACTTGTTTGCTAAAAGCTAAAAATTGTAAGACTTTTGTTAACTTTGGGAATGTCAAAGCCAGCCCCATGCCAGCTAAGTGGCCTGGCTGCTACAGGGGTAGCATTTGCCTGAGGTGGACTGTTCCCTGTGTTGCTTGTCCTTGTATTTAGATAATTTACCCCTAAAGAAGCAGAACATAGACCTTGAAATTTCCCATCATTTTAAAATCAGAAGACCTCTATAATAACGTATCTGTCTGTCCTGTGCTGCTGGTGGTGTTTTGGTATCAGCCTGTTTGCAGGAACACCATCTCTAACACAAGAAGATACTGGCAAAAAATGTCAAGACCCCCAGCAACAATTAAAAAATTAATTAAGTTACAGAAGCCCAGTCATTGCTGGGTAATTATTAAGCTGTAAGAATCACTAATTGTCTTATTAGCATTAAGCAATTATGCAAATAATGGAAAACATACCATAAGAGTAATAAAATTACCTCCCTTTCTCTCTCTCTCTCTTTTTTTTTTTTTTTTTTTAACCAGTAATGATACTCAAAATCCAAAGTGATGCATACGGTTTTATTGTGAGTATCTTTGGGGAGGAGTGAGACCTCTAAGGGTGCTCAGCCCTTTTGGGGCATCCCAAAACAAATCTACCATGTTCTCTTGCAGAGCTTGCAGTGCCCCACACCAGGCCATCCCCTGGTTCTGCACCCACCAAGGCACCAACACAGGGACACAGGGTGGCCACACTGCTGTGCCAGGACTGGAGAGTCCCAATTTTATTGGGACTTCACAGATCTTCTAGAGGAGTCTCTGTTCTCCCCTTAACAAAGCACATAGTGCTTCAGGTTTGGCCTGGGTGAAAACAAGGCAATTTGTAGTTTTTCTATCAATTCAGTGCAAAAGTGGAAAGTTCTGGCCTTTAGAGTTACTCTGTCTCAAGGATTTTATTGCTATTAAGTTTGTAACCTGAGGTGAGAGCTGGCTTCTTTTCCAGGTAAGGTTCCAGCTGGATTTCAGGGTTCAGAAATAAGCTGAATGACAGGCAAGTGTTTTTGTGTTTCTTGAAACAAGAACAGGACCTCACTTACCCTCACTACCAGGAAAAGGAAACTTACTCATGTCTACAATGAGCCTGGAAAACATGAAGTGTGTTTTTGCTTCAGCACGTTCACACTGTTAATCACTAACAAATTTTATTGGTTTTACAGGCTTTAAACTCTGCTCTCCTGATAAGACATTTTGAAGCGCCCAAGCCAGTTCTGCTCCAGGGTGTGTCCTGCTCCCATGGTGGTGCCTTGATAAACCTGGGGTCGCTTCACCCAATTGTATAATCCAAACAGGTTTTGGTTTGCAAAACACACTTTTGCTTTTGCTTTCTGATAAGAATGGGGATGTTTGCAGCTCCTGGAGGACCAGAGTGTTCTGTCATGGCAGTGCAAAGCCTGACATCATCTATTTCCCCTCTTTGGAAGACAAGGGGAGTTCACCTTATGAATTAAATACCACCCCCAACCTTCTTGGAGACCTCCTTTCAGCTCCCTGGGACTGGTGACCCACCAAGATGCTGTATATGCCTTTTTCATTTTTCCTATCACCTGGTGTGTAGGATGCAGGATGTGAGCAATCTCTTATCTTTGTTGCCTGGAAATAAATTTCTGAAATCACCCTCTAGCCTATCCCTCATTTCACTGCATTGGGGGACAGAAAAGCTAGCAGAACATCTGGCTGGTGGGTAGGAGGGACAAAGGAGAGAGATTCCCTTCTGTTTTGATATTGTATTATACCTAGGTGATAGGACATTCTTTGTTCTGATGCTCACTGATTTTGGTCCTGTGAGATTTTAGGATAATGGGTTTGCCATTTATGAGCTTTCTGGGGGGATGTCTTGCAGAGAGATTTACCAAAGTGTCTTTTCCTGTAACTTCACGTTTCTCTTTCATCTTCTTGGAAGAATGGAAGAAGTGGAAATTCTTGTTCAGACTTGAATTTCATAATAACTTTTTTCTGCTACTTTTGCAGGTCAAACTAGTCAGACTCTGAGGGGAAGCAGGTATCATGTGGAAGCATTTCTGCATGAGTAGCTGTGAAATTGTTGGGGCTTTCTTTTCCCTGTTTGGGGCCTTTCCATCTCTGTGGAGTCAGCCTGGCTGCCTTCTGGGAAGAGAGCTGATGAGGCATGTTACTGATGAGACAAATGCTTTTTCCTTCTTGTTTTAAATCCCTCCATTTAATTCAAGCCATTGGCAGGGGGATGTATGAGAGCTCTTGGCTACCACACACACTTCCTATTGTTGGGAGTGAACAACCCTGCACACAGCCTGCAGCAAAATTATGAAGTAGCTCAATTTGATCAGCTGATTTCTCACAATAGTTAAAAGATGTGTTTTTTTATTATGATGCTATGCTCTCTTATGAGAAAAAAAAAATACATCACTTGATTCTCAGCTTCATGTGGCCCCACATTTCCTGATACAAGGAATCAGCCCTTCCTCCCCTGGAGTCTTCAAGCTGACAAATGTTGGTTGGGTTTTTTTGGGCTTTAGGGTGGCCTAGTCAGATATTTAAGTTTTTTCTCTACTAATAGTAAAATCCATTGGTTGCTGCATGTGGGAACCAGGATAAATTTAAGAGGTGATGGCAGAATAATCCCCACTAGTCATAGTCATGGCAACTGTCAGGAAGCACTCAGCATTTCTCCAGTGCAGTTTGGTATGTAAGAGAACTGGTATGTAAGAAGAGAAAAAGAATGAAGAAGAGAAAGAAGAGTGTCTGTAAGTAGAGGAGAATAAGTCAGTCCATGGATTGCTGTTCCAACAAGCTTCCACCTTGGGAATGGAGCTAGTGGAGTAAGCAGTGTGCTGCAGGACACTGCAGAAGTTTTACTCCATGAGCCAGCTGTGCATCACAGCTGGGAAACCCCACCCAGCAGCTCTGGGAAAAGCTCAGTCAGCAGGGGCAAGGTCTGCAAAAGAGGATAAGGACCTATAAGGTTCCATCGAAGGAAAAGATGTAGAAAGGAGAGGCACAATCCAGAGTGAGGATTTGTGAACATCCTCCCCTGAGGAACTTCCTCAGAGAAGAGCAGCTGTGGGCAATAGGCAGCTGCACAGGCAGCTCTGCTCTCTTCCTGCCCCCTTCCTCTCTCAGTGTGTGTTAGTTTACCTGTTGGTGCATTAAAGGCTCATCATAGCTGCAAACTCCCACAGAGCTCTCCTTAATTCACCAGCTAACACTGCACAAGTCTCTGCTGCCTGTACTTTAGAAAGCCATTATTGGGCCAGCAATAATACTCTTACTGTATTAGCAAACTCCTTCAGAAATGTCATTTTAATCACCTTAATGGATAACGTGGACTTGATTCTTCTGGTGTAGCAAGGGCTGTACCTCCAGACTAACCCTCCCTTGGGATGCACAGCTTGGAGCTAGAAACTAATAGTTTCTTCTTCTGGTGTCTGCAAGCCTGGATTTGTGGTATGACCCTGTGAAAAATGGCACAGTGCAGGGAGGGATGAGGTGACACGTGGTGGCCTGTGATACACAGGAAATCACAGCTGCTCTGAGCCCAGCCTGCCTTTCCACTCTGTGGGTCTGTGTCCCCTGCCACCCAGCCCCAGCTGCTCCTTCCCAAAGCACGAGGTAATGAGAAGGGACTAACTGCATTCACTCATTAAGCTGAGTTTGTTAGAAGACAGATTGTCATGTTAAACAAATATATTTTAAAAAACCTCAATCTCATTCCCTGGGCCGTGCCTCATCTGGGCCATTAAATCTGAAAGGGGTAAGTACAGCTGTGTCAGAGCTGCACTTAGGAGCTGATTTTCACTGTTTGTATGACTGGCAACTGGCAACCACTCCATTTCCAAACCTCATTTCCTTCTCCTCGTTTCCCAGTGCTGCACTAAGTTGATTGGAAGCACAGCAGGGGATTCATGCTGCTAAACAGAAACTCCACAGACACCTTTCCTAAACCCAGCACTTCCTCTTTATTTTACATCAAGGCCTAAGATTCCTGAGGATGGGAAGGGCTGCTCACTGTTAGCCAGGCTTCTTGTAAATTATACAATTTTATCAAAGGTGGTGTGGAAATGTGGGACAGCTCATCTTTCAGAGCAACAGCAAGTGTCTTTTTTGAGGGAAGTGAGGGGTAAAACCCCAACTTTGAGTTAATCCAGCATTTCTTTTGATCGGTCCCTTGGTAGTCTGATTAATTTTGAATGCAGATGTTTCTGCTTTCCATCACAGAATACACCCAGGACCTGGGAGCAGCCTCACAGTGCCGTATTTCCTCCTCACCACAACACTCTTGTTACGGTTGTGCAGCAACATATGCTAAGGCCTTATTACAAGGGATTCCTATAAATGGCATAAAGGATTAATAATGTATTTATAACACAACTTTGTTTTAGTATAAAGTGATCTATAAATTTGTAATAAATGTTTTATAATGTTTTTGTAGCCTGTTATAAATGATAAATGGGAGACTATAGATGCCACATCAAATATTCATGCTGCATTGTGTGCATTATTATGCCATTACTGTTCAGGAAACCATTAATAATAAAGTGAATGGAGATGTAAAAGTTGCTGACATGCCCAGCAAGCCATTTATAATGAAATGTATAATCCTTACCATAAAGTAAATACATTGGCCAGTGATTGTTGATGAAATGGAAACACTCTGAATTATTTGTGAGGTATTTATATATTAATGTATATTATCCATATCATGTCACAGAAATACCGTTAATATATTATATGTATTATTGATTATTTTAACCTAATTTATAGGCAGCTGTTTAAGTGTTACCTTGTCTCTTTTCATGTTTTGCCAGCTGCATGAGGTCTGGTGAGTTATTTTATGGATGCGTGTGCTGCGGGGCAGCTGTTGCGAGCCTTTCTGCCCCCCTCGCTTCTCTGTGGGGACGGGGCGGGGAGGAATCTGCGGCTCTTTTCCAGCCTGCACCATTCCATGATTTCATGACACTGCCGATGCCTGATGCGCTGCCCCGGCAGGGACAGAGCCCCTGCTGCCGGCTGGCCTCCCTGCCTCGCCACAACGAGACCTCTGGGCAGGTCCTGGGCAGGTCCTGGGCAGGTCCTGGGCAGGTCCTGGGCAGGTCCTGGGCAGGTCCTGGGCAGGTCCTGGGCAGGTCCTGGGAAGCCGAGCTTCATCCTCCCTCCTCCTCCTCCCCGTTCCTGTCCCGGCGGTCTCGACGCTCCGGCGGCTCCCGCACCGCTCTCACTTGCTGCCACTTGCTGTCACTTGCTGTCACTTGCTGTCACTTGGTGCCACTGGGTGATGCTGGGGATGTATCCGCCCCTCCCCAGCTCAGGGGTATCCAGCGGACAGTTACATTTAGGTGATTCGCGGCGTTTTTTAACTTTTTCTCCTCCAAACGGGGAGAAAACATCCCTCCCAGTGACTAGATCCACGCCTCCCCTAGTGGCCGCCCCTTCGGGCAGGACGTTTTGACATTTTTATGCGGGAGCAGAGGAAATTTCCCTTGTCCTCGGTAGCCGCGGGACGTGCGGGCCCCCTCGGCCGCCCGGGTGCCGGGGCTGCCGTCCCCGAGGCCAGGCGGCCCCGCAGCAGCGTTCTCCGCCGCTTCTCCGCCCCTCGCCCGCCTCTTTCCCCGCCTACCGCCGCCGGTCCGGCCGCCACCCGCCGGCTGCTCGGCCCGGGCTGGGCACGGCGCGGCTCGGAGGGTCCC
>VZUI01097678.1:0-12648 GCA_013401135.1 Cettia cetti | reverse complement strand
CTCTTTCTCTTTCTCTCTCTCTCTTCCTCTTTTTTTTTTTTTTTTTTCCTCCTTTTTTTTTTTTTTTTCTCTTTTTCCTCTTGGGGGCATGCCATGACATGGCCCATAATTGCATGACCCTAACATAAGTCCCTGCATCTGGGACAAAACCCAAGCCTTTGGGACTATTGGTTCCCCCAGAGTCAGAGCCTGCCTCATAAGAGACATGGCTCCAGAGCATTACACTGAGTATGGATTTTGACTCTCTTTTCATGAGTATTTTCCTCTCCATGTATCCAAGTCTATGAAACCGTGAAAATGGATTTGGGTGGCCTTACTGCACAGCACAAGGGGCTACATTAGAAATAACCTATTTAACCATCAATGTATAAAACATAAGAAGCCTCAAAGACTGTTGAACTACATGTTCAGGGATGGGGATTGACTGTCTATTTTCCCTACAGATAAATATTAATTACTTCAGAAATTGTCATGTACTATTAGTAAAGTCTTCCACTGAAGAAGCTGATGAGAAGTTGAACACTGATTTAACTGGGAGCAAATGTGGCCTTCTGTTGACTGAAGATGCTCAAGATGGTAATTTTACAAAGACAAGCTGTCGTAAGAAGTCTTTAAATAATTTTTATTTTCTGAAGTTTCCAGACAAAATCAGCCGCTGGACTTTTTTTTTTGTTTTTCTACATGCAGGGACAGACCTTATGTTCTCACCTTACAAATCATGGGACTGCAATTTCTACATTGTTTCTGCTTTTAAGCTGATGGAGAGCTGAGGATGAAGGGTGACATTGACAATGTCCTTTTAACATTTTTATTGGCATGTCTCTGCTTCCTGCCACTCACCATACTCAGAGAGAAAGCTATCTCATTAATAGCAAAGAAAGAAAAAAATGAAAGCCACTGCCTTGCATTGTCTGAGTGCAAGTTGTGAGACTTTGCTGACACCTGCAAGGTGGAATAAACACCTGCATTTCAATCACTGGGAAGAGAAGTCCATGTTTACAGAATTCAAATAGTCTGTGCAGGTAGTTCTCATTTAAAAGTTAACAGGTTAGCCTTCAGTCAGAACATCCTGTTGTGATCAGATGATCCCAGGATGAGAGTGATCTGTGACATGTATGTTAAGGGCTACCAGGTTCTACAGCTACCCTAGCATCAGGCAAAGCATCCTTTAGGTGGCAAACAGTAAAGGATAGGTTTACATTGCTGAGGAGTTCATGTATATGGCTTTATGTGGGCAGTGTGGGCACCTAAAAGGAGAAGGGCCCAGCCAGGTGCTGTCACTGCCCTATGGCTCACTCAGAGGAGGAGATGCATCTTCTCACCCTAGAGACCACGAGCAGTGGAGGCACTGCCCATGTGGGGTGCATTTCTGGGGACTATCTGAAAACAGAAGGTCCAGGGTGTGCTGGGGATGTGCCATGGAGAAGGAGAGATCTCTCTGCAGGAAGCAAACTAATTCAGTTGCACCAGCAGTACAGCACTTCCCGCCTGCCTGCCAAGGGCAATGGCAAATCCAGCTGCCCTTTCACAACCTCCAAAGCAGCACACAGCACATAACAATAGAGAGAGAAATGAAAGCCCCTCAAAGGAAAACTGAGGAGCACGGAAATTAAAACTGAAGGGAGAAGCGAGGAAGAATTGCTGAATAACCTTTTGGAGCTGGTACATTCAGACGTGTGACAGTTCTGGGTGGCCAGCTGCAGGCATGGATATCTGTAGCAGTCTAAGCTATGCTTTAATTGAGTTACCTGTTTTTATTACAGTGTCCCAGATAATATCCTCCTTGCTCAAGTTTGCAGTGACACTTCTCTGTTCTTCAGACTAAAGCAGATTCAGCTTGTTGGTTGGTTTTGTGCCATGCATTTTTTTTTTTTTAATTATTATGTTACATGTTCCCTTTAGGGAAAAATAAAATGAAAAACCTTACCTATTCTGTGATTATAATTCAGGTTAATCTTCCTTGGACTGTAGTTTTCCTTGCTCTGTGTATATATATATATGTAGGAATTATTAAGTGGGGAGTCAGAAGGCAGAGGAGGCTTGTTGCTGCTTTTTCCTAGTGCTGTTTTGCTCAATGGACCTTAGTAAAAATTTTTAGTCACCATTCCTTTCCCCAGTATTCCCTTCATCTTTAAGAAACCTTCTTAATTCTTAAGACAACTTCAGAAAGATTTCCAGGACAGAAGACAGCAGTACAAAAATCTTGGAATATTAACACATGTATCTGCAGTATGAGCAATAGCAGCTCCAAATATCTCCTCCCCAGCGTACTGATGGGCCCTCTCCTGATACAGATGAATCATCTCTTAGAAAATATTGGCTACTTTGTCCATTCTCTTCTTGTTCTGCACACAGTTTATAAGTGGTTGTCAATATAATTTTAGTGTTTTTGTCCACATGGTGTCCACACTAGTGTGGTCAATGCATTGTCTGTTTCTGGCAGATATTTTAAATGGAGGTTTGAGCCTCTATGGAAATTTGGGGTAGATGTTCTGTCCAGCAGTGATCACCAGAGCTGGACACTTCTGCTGAATTTCCAGGCCCTTTCACAAAACTGTATCTGTGCATCCTTACTTCCAGTTGGTTTGGATGGTGGTGTCCATTGCAAAGGAATAATTTTTTGTGGGAGTGTGGTTGCTCAAACTTTGGGACATTTGGCATGGCAGTGATGTTCCACTACCCACATTTGTCCCACAAGCTGGTGGTCTGTCACATTGACATGGGCTTGTTCCAACCAGGTCAGCTCCTTTCTCTGGGCTGTTCCCAGCCTTTTCAAGGTTTCTTTTTTTTCCCTTCCCCTTGGATGCAGAGCATAGCATGAGCCATGATGAGTTCTCAGGGTCTTCTACTTTTACACTACTTTGTCTTCCAGCATGAAGTTCCCGTTCTATCCACAGTTTCTCTGGCTGAACCATAACAGGAAGCTTCAGGTAGGGCAGCAGAGTTGGGGGTAAACAATAACTTCTAAATAAATCCAGAAGCAAGATGACTTCAGTTGCAACCATCTTTTTCTTGCTGTTTTAATGCAAAATGAGAGATCCACACCACACTGGAAATGCAGGTTACTTTTTGAAAGCACAAATACCATTTTATGGTAGCTTCCTTTTCTTGACAGCTTAAAGGAAAGACCTGAAAAGGAAGTTGTTGTGTTAGCTCCTGTGCTTTGTACAGCAGCATGGGTTCTTCCTCCATTTCCCCTGGTTTTCCTGGAAAAAGAATTTGTCTTTTCTTAAATAAATGCCAAAGATGATGCTAAATAAATGCCACTTTCTGACCCTGTTCTCTGCAAGCTCCCTGGTCCCAGTGCTCCCTGGTCTATCCTGTAACTTAAGGCCGTCTTCATAATACATGCTGAATGGACTTTGTGATCCCCTGGGATTGAATACATTTGGGTGCTTAATATGAAACCTGCTGTCTGCAGATCAGGTCTGTGGCAGGGGGAGAGGCAGGGCCACAGCCATGCTAATGACCAGCTGGCCACTAGAGATAATGGCTCTTTCTTGGAGTTGAGAACAGTTAATAGGTAAGAACAGGAAGAATGAGGGTTCCCTCATGGAAACATATAGCTCATCTAGATACAGGGTCAAACCTCTTTCATCAGCTTGATCTTACAAAGATGAGGGAGCTGCAGCTGTACTAATGTCTAAAGAACATCAGCCCATGCAGCAGTATTCTTGTGGGCTGCTCCGCCAACATAGTATAATAGACGCATTTGCTGGAGGAAACCTGAGAAAATGCTGTGGTTGGGTGACGAAGTGGCACTATCACTCCCTTCATCAGCTGGATAGGCGAGAAAAAATAGAACAAAAAGCTTCTGGGTCAAGATAAGGGTAGGGAGAGACCACTCACAGATTACTATTGTGGGCAAAACAGACTTGGGGAAATAAGTTTAATTTATTATCAATCAGATCAGAATAGGGTAATAAGAAATAAAGCTAAATCTTAAAACACTTTTCCCCCACCCCTTCCTTTTTCCTAGCCTTGACTTTACTCTTGATTTTTGCTACCTCCTTAATTCCACAAAGGGATAGGGAATGAGGGTTGTAGTCAGTTCGTTACATGTTGTCTTGCTGCTTCTTCCTCCTCAGTGGGGAGACTCCTCACACTCTTCCTCTGCTTCAGGGGGAGTCCCTTATATAGGGTGCTGTTCTATCCCTGCGTGGTCCTGACAAGGTAAGTCCTTGTTCCCCCTGCCAAATATATTATCCCAGAGGTGCTACTGCTGTCACTGACGCCCAGCCTTGGCCAGCAGTGGGTCTGTCTTGGCAGATGGCATTGGTGTGTCAGACATGGCAGACATAGCATTTCCTCACAGAAGTCACCTAGCGTCATCCCCCTGCTACACAAAACCTTGCCACACAACCCCAAATCTGACAAAGTTACACCCCCACTGGTTGTAAACTGGGGAGTTCCAGTGGCTTGAAAAGCTTCCTGTCAACTCAGAGCAGCCAGGTATCTGGCCCCAAAGCTGCTGCTGCTCTGATGGTTCTCTGGGTAGTGTGGCTAAACCTACTGGAGGGCAAGCATCCCTTGAACTTGTAGATCACACTTCCTTGGTATTGGAAGGATCTCAGATAATTATAATAAAATTGTTCATAAGATGAAACACAAAAGTCACAAGCCCCTTTGGAAATTTTGGCTAGGAAAAGCTGCCTATGTGCCCTGGGTATCCTGGGGAGTCTCCTACCTCTCCACTTGAACAGGCAGATGGGTCTGGAGGGAGGACTGTGTTTTCTGGTGGTGATGAGAAAAGAGAAAAGCCCAGGGTATTTCTAAGATCATCTCTGGAGTCCCACAAGGCCAGTTGGGATGGAGAGGCTTCAGTAAATGGAGAATTATGAATGTACTGGGAAAGGAATAAGATTTCTCTGAAGACTAGTTCAGCCAGTGTAAGTCACCCTGTGGGCTTCTCTGCCTCCACCTTCACTTGCAGAGACACCTCAAGCCCTGTTTTATCTTCCTAAGGTAAATGACTCTCAGCATCCTATCCCCTTTCCTATGCCTTCTTCACAGCAGAGCTGAGCTGCAATACCTGGGGGAACGGGCCATTTCCCCCATCCCATTCCTATCTCCAGAGCCTAAAAGATGTTATGGTGATGTTAGTCCATCTGCTCTTCTTACTTTAGTAAAGTGACTTTTGATGTACTAAGTAATAAAGGCCCAGCACTGTTTTTTGTTTTCTTCCTAGATTCATAAGCTCTAATTCTTATCTTGTCACTTCCTGGGGTCCCACAGAGAATACTACAGCCACAGCATCACATTCTCCCATGAATCCACCTTCCCCCT
Source organism: Cettia cetti (assembly GCA_013401135.1). Lineage (NCBI taxonomy): Eukaryota > Metazoa > Chordata > Aves > Passeriformes > Sylviidae > Cettia > Cettia cetti. The sequence continues at coordinate 7,362 of VZUI01097678.1, read as the reverse complement.
TGTGACTACAGCTGTTTCTGTACTAATTACCCTGCCTAGCTCTGTTGGTTGAGTGCTTTTGTTATTAAATAAACACTGCTGTTCTATCAGCCTCTGGTGAATTTCTAGAAGAGCTATCCAAACACTTGGAACATCCTGCTACCTCTACCTCTTGTGAGATAGACGTATAAAATATGATTTCCTAAGGGTCTGTATTTTCTCTGTTAGTGTTGCTCAGGAGAAGAGTGCTTGTGAAGGAGGGCTAAAATGCAAAATATGTATTCTGTGTTTCTATAGGATAAAGAATGTCTTTGAAAAATGATGGTCTTCCATCATCTTTTAAGTGGAGATGTAGGCAAAAAACCCCCAAAAAACCAATAATCAAAAACCTGCAAACCTAACTCCAAATGGTTTCTACACCCAGTTTGTGCAGGTTTGACTCCAAAGGGTCCTGCTCTCTCCATTTCTTTTAGGTGTGTGAAGTGTGCATGTGTTTTTCTAGCAGTGTTTGATTTTGGCTTTGCTGGTAAATTTTCCAAAGTCAGGGAACTGGGCTTAACCTTTGCAAATTGACCCAGCATCTCATGATTTAACCCAGACTGTTTTACAGATTTTTGCCAGAGATGATCAACCTGCCTCTGGAATTTAGTGGGTTGCTCCAGAGTTATTGTGTGCTACAGCTGGTTGAATAATGAGGCGATCTGGAGGACCCTCCTGAACGAGATTCATGGCTATTCACAGAGGCATTGCAACTTATTATTCACCAATATCCCAGTGACTGCTGGGAATTTATGAAAATGTTTGCAACTTTTAAATGGTTGAAGAATACATTCTGGAAATAAGTTATTTGCTATTTGTCATTCACTGGTCTCCTTTTTGGAGGCATATCTCACATACAAGTTTCAGTCACTGAGTCCAAGAACAAAAATTATGCCACATGACTATTCACACTTCATGAGTTACTAGGAACCAAAGTGAGCCATTTGTGAACAAATTGCGTTTTTGAAATTATTTATCTGTACTAACTGGCAAAGATTTATAAACATGACTTGAATTGTGCATGTTTGGAGCAAGTCAGTACTTTTCCCTGATGCTTTTCTTCTTCTTTCCAAGAATCTAATTTTCGATTAGGATACATGATATATATAAACACATAAAATGTTAGTCTCTTGCCTGTGCCATTGGGAAAAAAAAGTCTTCAAAATATGAGCAGGATATAACCAATACAGTAATGTCTTTGTGCTCCCACAAATAACCTCGTACCTGAAGACACTGCCTCGTTCATCTCAGATGAATTTGGTATTTGAAATTTAATGAGCTCTAGAATGATGATGGCTGAAATATTAACATTTGTATTTCACTGTTTATTAAAGCCTGCAGAGAAGGTTTGTATGAGAGATGGCCACATTTGAAAGACTTGGAAAACCTGGAGCAAGAAGCAGTTTACAAGTAGGATGAGACTGCAAGATGAATTGAGCTTGGGAATATTCCCTCCCCTTGATTTTTGCATCTTCAGTCCCTGCTTATGAATATTGAATCTTTTGACTAGTTGATGAATGATTCATCAACACAAGCACACACGCAGAGCAAAATAGGGAAAATGTTTGCTTTCATGAGTTTTGTTTAACCACTGTTTTGCTTGAGACAGAACAGAGCTCAGGGTGCATGGTGGCATTGTCAATGAGGTGCGGCTGCTGCAAGTCCCATGGCAAGTTTACTTTTAAATGTTACTTCACCTTCCATGAATAGCTAGTTGTGACTTTTGTGCTCTGATTTGCAGACCATGTGAGGAGATTGGTTTCAAGCAGCAGGACTCTGATCCTGTTATCCTCCTCAGAGAGCTTTGCAGTGTGGTGCTACACAGGGTGCCATTTGGATCGTGCATTTTCTTTGCAGCACAGTTGTATCATATCTCTGTTTTAATAATCTCATTATTTGCAGAAAAAGGTGTCCTATGAACTCTGGGCTGGGATAAAACAAGCCCTTTAATCCTTTCAGTCAGTCTTGCAGAAACTACCGCAGACCTGCAAGATGGGAGGTCTCTCCATGCAGTCCAGTTCTAGACCACAGCAGTTCTCCAGAAGGACTCGGGGTGAGATGGGGATAAATAGGGTCAAGGACATATCCTACATGCATGGTTGAGCAGCAGTATTACTACAATTAAGGCAAACTTCTCATTCACCTTCTCTTCTAACCTGGGAGATGGAGCCCAGTGCTGGCAATGTATCTGCCAGGAGTCATACAAAATGCTGCCCTTGCACACAAGTGGTGGGTGACATCCTGGCATGGGAGAGTGACCACTGCCATGAGACAGAGGGCAAGACAGAGGCCTCACTGCTGGGGAAAGTGAGGCAGGAGCCTTCTATCAGAGAGCTATGGGTTGTGTCTGGTACTTAACTGCTGGAATGAAGGAGCTGGTGCTGGGAGGTGACAGGGTTGTATCTGTATCGCTGCTGGTGGACAGGAGCTGTGGTATCTGCTCCCCTCTCAGCAGCTTAATGTCTCTTCCTTCCCCAACCCACCTTATGATGAGGGCAATGATAGTTACCCACCATTTGGGAAGGGAGACAAACCAGACTGTGAGAAGAGTAAGGAAAAGAGTAATCAGTCCAAGGAGCAGGGAGCATCCTTTGAGAGAATCTGTTAGTGCAGGACTGAAGCAAAGAAGATACTGAAATCAGATGCTTGTAGCATATAAGGTCAGTCAGAGGAAAACTGGGAAATGTTTTAACAGGTAATATCCTTTCAGGAGACAAAATGAAGAAGCGGATAAAAACTATTAAGGCTTTTCTGTCTTTAAAGTCCTTGATTTTGCAGATGGGGGTCTGCTTACCCTGCTGTTGCTGACTCCATTTCAGTAATGGCCACAACACTCTGTGTGTAGCTGGGGAAAAAAATAGAACAATCTGGAAGTAATGAGTCAAAGATAATGTAAGATGACAGTAATTAATTCTTTGAAATAAAATTCCACAGGAGGGGGAAAGAAAACAAGCAGAAGGAAGGTTGGGAATGATGCCAGATGGGAAGCCCAGGGGACAATTCTACTAGCGTACAAACTTGAGATCATTTGGAAATCCATGCACATTCTTAGGGGATGACCAAAGCCGAGCTGAAAGTTCCCAATAGAACATTTGAATTTTTAGGTTAAGTTGCCAATTTTGCCTGGAAAGCATGATTTTAGTATGGATCTGCTGTGTTTATCACCTTCCAAAGAGTGATCATTTTTTTGTTTGGTCTATAAAGAAGTTTCTGGGAAAACAGAAGAAGAGCACCATCAGAAAAAATACTACACTGACAAATAGCCTGGCATCCTGGTCCTGATCTCCTGATTGTTCACACTGAATGTGTGTATGGTAGCATGCTAGTCCCTAAATCAGTCTGATATCCAGCCTTTTTAGACATCTTAAACATACATAAATTTTAGAAATCTTAACAAATCTTTTTAATAAAATTTTTTGTGACTGTCTTTTTAGTGCCAGTATAGAGCTGTTAGAACCTAACAGCTTGGTATAGAGGCAGTGAGCAGATACGGTGAAGCAAAGTCTCAGACATTTCAGGAATTTGAATTTTTGCAGGATCCATGAGCAGCCACTCATGTTCTGCAGATTCATTAGTTAAAAACCTTCCTCTATGGCTTCAGAACCAACAAAGCATTCAGGAATTTCCACCCCTTTTAGTGATGTTTTAATTTACCATGAATGGGACAGAGCTTGGAAGCTCAGGGTTTAACATCCATGGTTGTGGGCTCTGCTGCAGATGCAAAAAGTCTGAGTCAGTCCCTATTTATGGCTTTGAGGTCCTGATTGCTCTGAGATCATGTCTCATTCCTCCATGGAAGAGAACAAAATTTTGTATACTCCCATGTACACAGGTGCAGTTTCTTCACCTATATAGACCAAGGTTCAAACTCCTTCTGAATCTGGAAGAGCTCAAGGCAGTATTCACAACAACCCTTGCTCTAAATTGTCAGGGAGGTTTGGTACAAGCCTCTATCAGCCTCAGTTTTCAGACCCCTTAATTTGGACTAAAGGAGTCTCTCTAAGGGTTGGCAGCAGCAACAACATGCTGTGATTTGCAATGCAGATCAGTTGCCAGAGGCTGAAATAACATACACGTTACAAGCTGTTTATTTTTGCCCCTCTGAAATCAAGCCTTGGAGCTCACCTGTTTTGGTTTCAGAGGAATAACAAGAGATTGCAGCAAAGAAGGTTGATGCTAGGGACAAAAGAAAAGCTACCCAGGCTGTGTGCAGTGTGCAGTATGGGAAAGCTACCCTCAAACCCCACAGACAGTGTGGCTCATTATCCCTGAAAAAACTTGATAACACTGAAGACATTCACATGGGGTTGGCAGGTGTCTCGTGTGGATGTCCCAGGTACCAAAGGCATTTAGAGGACTAGGACAGCTAAACTGCTTCTGGCACATTTGGCTCCACAGTGCTGGGCTGCATGGAGGTCTAAGCCATTTCCACTCTCTTGAACAGTTACTGGTGTGCATTGGTATGAAAAATGTGTTGTGTTCCACCAGACCAGTCCCAAGGGAACTGGGACCACCCCAGAAGGTGCTGGAGTAGCTGTGGTGCTCTAAGGCCAGCTGCTTCAGGTCAGCCTGGCCCCAGCTCCTTCTCTGACAGTCCTTCTCCTTCCTGCACTCTCTCACTTGTCACAAGTTAATTTTTGGAGCGCAGAAGTGAGCAGGGCTGTGCTGTGCTGCTTCCTGAGGATGGGGTGCCCGAGATGGCTGGTGTGCTGGATGGCTAAAGGATGCTAGCTTCAGGGAGGTCTGCAGAGGTTAAAGGAATAAGATTGGATGGGAACAGGGGTTCCACAAATCGTTTTCAAGGTCATGCTCACTCAACAATCAACTCTAAATGCTGAAGGCAAGAGGATGACTTCTGGCCTTCTTTGTCCACCACTACTCCCTGGTGTCATCCTTTTGGCCTTACCATGGCTTACTGTTTCCCCACTCATCCTTCCTGTTTTCCTCTCCCCAACACCAGTCATACACTCTTTTTCCCTTTCCTTCCCAGGCTATTTTAACATCAAGTTTTAATATCAGCCTAGAGACAGAATATCCCTTATTCCTACATAAAAATGGTGGGAAATATAACCTTACCCCATACAGTCTCTTCTCTCAAAATCATCAAAGCTGGTAACAACATCACTCTCCTGTATCCTGCCTGCAGGTTTTGGTTTTTCACAGATGGAGTTTTCATTTAATCAAGCTCAGACTGAATGAAACCAGCCCTATTAATTAAACAATGGCCCATCTGGTGCATTGCAAATATCAACAACTCTGGGAGATTAATATCAATTATATCAGAAGCTGGAGGGATGCAAGGACCTGCAGAGATACAATCTCTTTGGGTTGTGTTCGAAACCAGGCAGAGGAAGAGTGCATTCCTGTGGAGAGATCTCTGGGTAGGGAGCAGCAAGCATCTGATCCTGTTGCCAGCTGTGATGCCAATATTCTTAGAGCAGCTGGTCAAGCAACGTCTGTGAAGTTTTTTTCAGGTGGAAGTTGGGACAAATTTGGTGTACTACTCTCAGCTGTACGTTTGAAAACACATCCTGTGTTCCTGTACCCTAGAATTTCTTCACTATAAAATCCTTTCATCAAAACATGCTTTGGGAGCTGTGGAGAAAAGTGTCTACAGGGACTAAAGATAAAACCTGCCACATCTGGTTTGAAACCCCAATTTGTAGTGTTTCAGTTCAGTGCGGTGCTTCCCGGCCCAAATCCAGAAACTCTCCTCCTATCAGTTCTAGTTCTCTCTCTGAGCTCATAATTGTGAGCATTCTAATTTGAAAACCAGATTATTTTTTCTACAAAACATGTCCCAGCCTACTGGCACAGCCCAAGACATCACAGGTTTCTATGCACATCATGTTGCAGCAGCAGCTATCCAGAAATCCAGGAAGGCTGATTGCTGTGGTGGCACATAGCTGATTTCTGTCACATGTGTGGCAAGCCTGGAACATGTGGTGCTGCAGCTGTGCAGATGAAAATAAATTATTTTTGGACATTTTGTTCCCTCTTTTTTTGACTGTGGTGGCAGCTGTGGGTGTGTATGTAATTTAATCATGGTAGGCCATATCACTGGATTTTCTTATGAGAACAGAAAAATATGGGACTAGAATTAAAAAAAAAAAAAAAAGAAAAAAAAAGAGAAACCAGATGTGTTGTGTTATTTTTAGAGCAGCTGGCTTTATCTTAAGGTGAGGAGTTGTGTGCAGTAAACACTGGGTGACTGTGATGAATAGCTATTTAGTCAGAGATGGAGAAGTGCCACTTCACAGTAAGGAAGAAAAACCTAAGTCTGTGCTAGTAACAATGACTGTAGACTAGTGACTTTTTTATCAGATGTATGAGTTTTTTATCTTCTACATTTAGCTTTCAGTGACAATTAAAGGTCACAAATGTGCCTTCTTGAGCAAAAGTTCCCTGTCTAAGACCCCAGCTGATAACTTATGCTGGTCCTTTTTTCCCTGAGAGGTAAAACTGATTTTCAATTACAAGTCAGTGGACTTTTTGCTTGAATGGGAATTAAGTCAATCAGAAGCCAATGCTCTTTTCTTCCCTTACTAGATTTTGAAATAATTTTGGCTTTGGGCTGAGTAAATCCAATGTCAGGCACATTGGCCTGCTCAGATTTAAAGCTGCTTTGGCCAGATGAAATAAAGCAAGGGTGGGAGAACTGAGTCAGAACAAATAGAAACTGTTCCAAATCCTCAGACTTAATAATCAGCTTGGCTTGACAGGGTTTCGAGGCTAGTGAACTGTTTAGATGAATAAATACTCTTTTGCATTTCTTCACTCTGGAAAGGCTCCTTGGAAGTTTCCTGTCCCAGATGAGGCTATAGGATGTATCCATGCTTCTAATGGGAATGCTGCTCCCCTCACTGGAGAAAACAGCTTCAAGAGAAGGTCACTCAACTTTCTGCTGCTCAGTGCAAAGATGGGGTCCGGGTGCAGCCTCACATACACTTGCAAGTGGTACTAAAAGAAGGAGGCTTTGGACTTGGTTCTACTACCTACAATTTATTCTGCAACCTGCTCCATGGAGAGTAACTATTTTTTGAATGCAACTGCACCTCAGGGGAAGATGGGTCATGTTTGCAGGCTGTGGAGCTGCCAGCCCTCTTTTGACACCTGTATGCATTAGAGAGGACTTGTCCTTGTCTTGACATGGAGGGATTTGAATGTGGCTGGTTTGTTCCTGTGAAAGTCAGACTTCCTGCTCCCCTATCTGTGATGGAAATATCTCTCTTTCTGGTCTATTTTTTTCTCATCTGTAGAATGTATTTTTTATTTTATTTTATTTTATTTTATTTTATTTTATTTTATTTTATTTTATTTTATTTTATTTTATTTTATTTTATT
>VZUI01097671.1:0-37274 GCA_013401135.1 Cettia cetti | reverse complement strand
CTTCCTTCCTTCCTTCCTTCCTTCCTTCCTTCCTTCCTTCCGTCCGTCCGTCCGTCCGTCCGTCCGTCCGTCCGTCCTCACACATCTTGTGCAATCAAATCCATGTTGTTGAATAAAATCCTTCTGTTGCCATCCCATGGCCTTATTTGTCTCTTAATCAGGACAGAAGCATGTGTCCCTCATCGGATCGTGATGCGTCTGCAAGGTCACCTTCCTTCACTATCCCAGGTTGCTCCAAGCCCCAATGTCCAAGCTGGCCTTGAACACTTCCAGGAATCCAGGGGCAGCCACAGCTTTTCAGAGCAACTTGTGCCAGAGCCTCCCTTCCCTCACAGGGAAGAATTATTTCCAAAAGTCCTCTCAGAGTTCTGTCCCTGGAGCTGGGCTGGGTGTGCTCCTCACCAGTGCTGCCTGCCGTGAGCAGCCTTGTGCAAGGCAGGAGGGGTTCCTCTACTGCAGCCCCAGCTGAGGCAGCAGCAGCAGCTCTGTGCTGTTCCTGCCACATCCCTGTGGGAGCAGCTGCTCAGGGCTGTGCAGCCAAAGCCCCCGGATCAGTGCACACGCTGCACTGGAGCAGCACTGCAGTGCTGAGGCTGCACTGGTGCTGCTGGGCAGCCCCACGGGGCTCAGTGCTGAGCAGCCATGGCTGGAGCTCAGTGTTGGTATCTCCAGCCTCAAGGGTGCTCCAGGGCAGGGGCTTTTGCCAGGATTAATTTTTCCTTTTTCTGGGATAACTTTCACAGAATTACAGAATCCCTGAGGTTGGAAAAGGCCTCCAAAATCGTTGAGTCCCAGGTGTGCCCAATGCCCACCTTGTCATCCAGCCCAGAGCACTGAGTGCCACATCCAGGCCTTCCTTGGACACCCCCAGGGATGGGGACTCCAAACCTCCCTGGGCAGCCCCTTCCAATGCTTAACCAGCCTTTCCATGAAGAAATTCCTGCTGATATCCAACCTGACCTTCCCCTGGCACAGGCTGAGGCTGTGTCCTCTCTTCCTGTCACTTGTTTCCAAGGAAAACAGGACACCTGGCTGCACCCTCCTGTCAGGGAGCTTGGAGAGCAATGAGGTCTCTCCTGGGCCATTCCTGTTTATTTATTCACTTCCCTCCCTTTGTTTTGAGCACAACCAATTTTCTCATTGAGTGAGGATCCCTTTGGGGCAGCAACTCCCATTTTTGTGCAGTTGTTCCAATGTTCCAGTGGTAAAAAATCACACTCAACAAAACTGGGGAATCTTTGTTGCTCTCACCACCTCCTCAAAGTGTAGCTATTTCTGTGAATTTGCTGATCACCCCAGAGCTAAGATCCCATTGTTCTCAGCAGCCCTCTTGGAGCAGTCAGGAGTGCTGTCAAGGAAGGGGAAGGATCACCAGATCTGCTTGGATCAAAACGTGTTTTCTGAATTAACACAGCGATGGCATGAAACAGTTCAACTCTGTGCTTGTATTACCCACACTAACACCGCCATTTATTTGTCTGTTTCTACTGATGTTTCTTATCAAACAGACTCTTGGGATTCTGTCCAGAGAACCAGAGATGTTTCCCCTCAGCTAAACCAAGCCACCATCATCGACCTGCACCCATCCTCCACCTACAACATCCGCATGTACGCCAAGAACCGCATCGGCAAGAGCGAGGCCAGCAACGAGCTCACCATCACCACTGATGAAGCAGGTATGCCCTGGCTTTGCAACCCATAAATTCTGTGGGAATTATCTCTCTTTGATGTCAGGAATCCTTGCATGAAGTGCTGCTTATGTGGCTGCAGCTGTATTGAAAGGAATACTGAGTTATTCCCGTAGAAGATTGTGACTTTTGCAACTTCATTGTGCAGGGCTGTAATTAAAGTTGTTCAGTGGCATCTAGTGGTCAAAGCAGACATTGTGCTCCAAATTTTCAGCTTGTGATGTTGGGAATAGCACACCTGTATCTACAGTGAGGCAACTCAATCAGCAACATCCTGTTTCTAGTGGTGGTTCCTCCCCTGTGGGTATTGTGGCTTTCCTTACATGTTTAGATATTAATGTAGGTAACTATTTAAATGTCTGCCTTTTGAGAATGTTAATCCACATGAATCAACTCTTCATTTGAATGTTCCCTCGCTCAACCCACCACCATTTATTTTTCTGGCCTCTGTTTAAGTCTCTTGGCTGTCACTTGTTAATGTCATCCTCCTGATCTTTCTTCTGTTGTATTACACAGAATCATTTAAGTTGGAAAAGATCTCCAAGATCATCAAGTCTGACCTTTCTTTTTACCTTTAACCTTTTTATTCTCCTGCATCAGCACCAGGAGTACTATGTGGGCATTTTCCCTTTGGTGTCTGGAGCCACTCTCGTGTACATGGAATTTCTGCCTTCCTTTTCCTTTTGTTAAGTCAGCACTACCTTCTTTGGGGGTTTAGAGACAGCAACATGGTGACATGGTCCTGGCAGTGAAAATTCCCTTTCTCCTTCAAGTTTCATGTTGGTCTTGGATCTGAGAACCCAGAGACTGATTTTTAGTTCAGCTCCTATGAACACAACTGTGTAATTCCCACCTAATTTCTCTGGGAATTTCCTACAATGAAAACACAGTCCTTGTCAGGACAACATGGTTTTGGTTCTGAGTGGGAACAGGACACAAGGGCTCACAGTGGAAAGCAGAACAAGATGGAGACAATATAAGTTTCTTTTATCATTCCAGCAGAAGGAAAGCATGCAGTGAACAGATTTAACAGTGGATAGTTTGTTTGAAAAATACTTATTTTTTGATCAGAAATTTTCTCTTCCTTTGTGCAGGGAAAACATGAAATCACTAGAGAAAACAGACTATCCATTGTTCCAGCCAGAGTCATCTATAACCCCAAAATGCCCATTCTTCCTTGTGCAAAATAGAAGGCTGGGTCTTGGATCAGCTCTCTCATGCTCCCTTAACCACCCATGCTTGGAATGGTTTTTACTTGCCAAGCTTTTCCTGACTGGTAATTAAGTTGTCAGGATCAGCAGCTGCCCTTGGAATAAAAAAACAGCTTCCCCATGAGCAGGGTGGAACCTTAACATCACATTTTATTCAGTTCTTTGTAACCAGGTTTCAGAATAAATGATCCTTTTGTCACTGCCTTTTGAGAAGCTGTTTGTTGGTAGAAAAAGACCAGCAGTGTGGAACTGTATTCAAAAGTCACTGATCTACCTAGGGAAGGACTGGGTGAGAGGAGGTCAGGCTTAGGCAGAGTTTGTGATGTTTTTCTCCTGGGTTTTTATTTCAGGGGATGCACAAAGTGTAGGAACATTTTTTATTTTTTTTTTTTTGATCACTGTTTACTTCTGTTCTCTGCTTTTACAGCAGGCAATGGAGAACAGCATGGGTGCAAAGGATGAGAGAGAAGGTAATGAGCAGGGAGCAAAATAAAAGTCCAAGAAATACAAGATAAAAACCAAGCAACTTGGAAAGGAGGTGCAGATTCTGTATCACATATTGGAAAGAAATATCTCTATTAAAAAGAAAACTGTAAAAGGTCTCTGTGGCAAAAGGGTAGGTAAGGATGGAATGATTTCAAAGCTTGCAGACCACATCTTTCTTTCCATACAACCCCAATTAGCTCATGTGTTGGAAAATAGATGCCAGTACACACTAGCACTAATGCCTGTCAGAAAAAAAGAAGCATTATGGCCATTGCCTAATACTGAAATCAATAGAGGAAACGGGGATATCTGTGTTTTCTTTATGTCCTTGCCACAAACTCTGTATGACATTAAGTATGTAAAACAAATGACTTCTTATTTAACATCTTCCTATGGTGTGCTGGGAGCACTTAACTATTCAGGTCTGTGAAAAAAAATTTGGGTTTTTTTAAGGAAAAGCCAGGATTTTTAGGGGCACATTTTAAACCCCATTTTTAGGATCAAATGCTTCACTCAAATTCCAGTATATTATAATGTACCCCAGAGAAGTGGCATTCATTTTTTGTCAACAGGGGGACAGAATCAAGGTCAGGCTTCAAAAAATTCACAGAGATCTCATTTTTGCCAGTGGACTTTTTCCTCCTCTCTGCCTTTGTATCAATGGAAGGAGAATGGAAATAAAGTTCTTTCAAGCTTTGGAAATTTCCCATATGAAGGACAATCAGGAATGGCAGAGAATAGGGCATATTTAATAACTTAAACATATTATAGGCTATATTTTGTGTCTCTGCTTTCATCAGTTAAAGCAAAATGTTCTGGTTCCTTTCACCACAGCTGTCATTTATTGCTGCTCCACCTCTAACAGCCCCGTCTCACCCTTTTTATTGCTTTCCTTCCTTTGTCCTGCTATTAAAGTTAATTTAATGCCTTTCACTGAGGCTGTATTCTGCATCAAGGGAACCCTCTGCAGCAGCTCGAGATGGCTCCATCCCTCTCCTCAGATCTTTCCTTTGCACTGATTTACCTCGCTGAGCAAGCAATTTACTGCACATCCCTCTGTTCATTCCCAGCTGATCCTGATCTGCTTTGTAGCTGCCCAGCTGATGAGGAGGTTCCTTCTTTTTCCATTCACATTTAAAGCCTCTTGCACACCTTTGGTAGCATGTTGATGGTCCATGAAACTTTCCCTGGCTCAGGCAGGAGTGGAAAGATTTTCCCATCTACTCGTGGATTTTTTTTTTTTTTCTGATTTCCAGGTTGCAACTCTTATTGGGGAGCGGAGAGAGTGTAAAATGTGCAGGATTTTGTGTAAAATATCTGATATTGGACTGAATGTGCTCAGTTTCCAGTCAGCAAAGGGGATCCCACTGAAAAATTTGCAACAGGTTGAGAGCTGGATTAGGTTCACCTGCTTGAAATGAGTTCTGCTACTTTTCTGTCTGGATTAGGAGCTTCTGCCTCACCTGCTTTAATGGAACTCTGCTGCTTTTCTATCACCCACTGGGTTGTGACTGCTGAGAATTCCTCTTGTCTATCTCCAGATATGCAGAAACAGCACTATGAGAGTACCTCAACCCAAGAAAACCACTGTTATTCATTTTATTTACCAGCTTGGTATGTGTTGGCACATGTTGTATTTTGCTGTTGGCCAGAAATGACACCTGAATGCAGAAGACTCCTGGCCATGCTTATCTTTGGTGGTTTTCCATGTGAGGCTGACTCCAACCTCTGTGATGCAGGGGTGTAAAGGTGGTGACATTTTATGTGAAATGCTGAATTCCTTGGGCTGTGAGGGCCAGTTTTGATGCATTTTCCTTCTCTTTGCAGCCCCTGATGGCCCACCTCAGGATGTGCAGCTTGAGCCTATATCTTCACAGAGCATCAGAGTCACCTGGAAGGTAAATACTCACACATCCATGGACAAGATAGGCTCTGTCAGTATTTGGATGCTTTCAGGGGAATATTGTAACCACTGTGCCTTGGTTATTTTATTTAAGAGAGACATAATAACCAACTGTGCCTTGGTTATTTTATTTAGGAGAGATACTGCAGATGCCTTTGCCAACAAATCTTTGCTGCTGAGGAGAGCATCATGCAAAGAAAGCCTTACATTGGAGAGTAAAAGTAGCAGCTGCTTGCATTTCCTTCTTTTTTCTGATTTCAGAGATAAAGCCACATGTTTAGGAAATGAACATTCACAAAATTTCACCGTGGTTCTGGGCAAAACTTCCCCAGAAACCATTGGAACCAATGGGATCTTTTTCCCATTGCAGTAGACTTTGGGACAGATTTTTGCTGTACAGAGAGAGCAGTGTGAGTGTCTCAGTATCACCCATGAGAACTGATGAAGAGTAATTAATATAAAAATACCATCAGCTGGTACAATTTAAAAATCTGGCATGTCATATGACTCAAGTTTTCCACGTTTTTCCTAGTAGTCTGACAATGATAGAAAATTTTAAATGCTTTGGTATGATACCAGAGGTACTTAAACCATGTTTTAAATGATTTTGTGATATATACTGCTTGTATATTGTGTTGATAATTCCATATATTTACAATTCTGAAATAGGTAATATTAAGAGCTGAAGTGGTATAGTGGCATAATATTAATGATTAATTTCTGTATGGGTGTTAGTTATTCCTGCAAATGTGAATGATGTGGCTTTTGTCCTATTATATGGATTATTCAGAAAGTCAGGAGCAGTGAGGTTCTGCTTGTTAACCAAAGAACTATGGGTGATTGGTTATTAATTGCATTATAATGAATATATTGTTGGTTCAAGCCAGTTCCTTCAAAGGCAGGTTCAGAACTTCTTCTGCACAGGTCACAAAACATGCAATGCTCATTCTTGGATCTTGTCCAGGTCTTAAATTTATATCAGTGTTTCTTTTCAGCAAATGGTTTCCAAAACCAAAAGCTGTGTGGTCACAGATTTACCTGGAGTGAAACACCAAAATGTACTTAGAGAAGACATGGATTTAAATCCAACACACAGTCAGTAGAGCAAAGGAAGTAGTTTTTGAAGCCATGCAAGGGTGTACAGTGATTCTCAACAACTGAAATAAATTCTTAACAGGCTTTTTTTCTTTTTTAAACCACTTAAGAACTGTGACTATCTGATCAAGACAACTGTAATCTTCAAGCTTCTACGCCTGAATTTGTTTTTATGGATTTATGGGTAGGCATATTGGAAAGCTTTGTTTGCTTTTTCAGAAAGTTCACTTTGGGGCATGTTTTTAAGAGCAGGAAGAGGAGATGGACACCACTGGCTCAATGCTGGAGTTTATAACTGTTGTTTGTGAAGTTTTGCCATCAAATTTTATAGATGCAGATATGAACAGGCAGCTAAGGACAAACAGAATTCCCACACCTACATTTCAATAACTGCCTGAAATATAGTTCAATTTGTACTTCAAGGACACTCCAAGTACAACTGAGCATGTCCTGGACTCTGGGTGTTTTCTGATATTGAAGGATATCAAACAAGGTGCTGGGGTTGTGTTCTCAAGATTGTGTTTGGAATTTGGTTTGAAAATTCTTATCAAACAAAGTTCAGTACCTAATATATCAAGAGATTCACAGAAATGAGTTATATATTGAACACATACTTCATTAGCCTGGTCTCATGGGTTGAAGGGAGAGATGGATTTTCACACTTTGGAATGAGCTTAAGGTGAAGTCACTGGGCAGGATTAGAGCTTGTGCAGTCCTGCCTTTACTGGAAGAGTTATCTCCTGATTGACAATTTGTAAACTGATTAAAAGATCTTCTCTTCCCTATTAAGAAGTCCCAAACCAGGAACGAGTCACTTCCTTCTCTTGATTTATTGCAGTTTTCTCCAGGTCAGAGCAGTTTTGGTTCATTACTCAAAAAGGAACTTTAGTATGGTCTCACAGACATAATCCATTTGGTTCCATGCTGAATCCTAATTTTTGGGTAGGTCCCTATGATGCTGTGCAGAAGGCACTCATTGAGTGTCTAATAAAATTTAATAAAGAATAAAGAAACACCCCACAAGATCAATCCTGTGTTGTCATGGAAGCCAAAAAACCAAGAAAACAGCCTGGCCTTGGTAGTTTCTATTTTGTAGGCATGTGGAGCTTTAGCCATGAAAGGCTATGATGACATTGAACAAACAGGATTGTGGTGAAAACCGTAGTTATATTTAAAGCTGGCAAACTTTATTAAAATACAGTGTCAATAACAGCAAAAGGAGCAGGGAATAACACATCGATTATCTTTCATCTTGTATTAAATCCCATTTCTGCAGCTTGCTTTGGCTGTAAATCTTCATTTAAAGTTTTGTCTTAGCCCAGTCTTAGAAAATCCCTGTTAAGCAAAGTTGTATTGGCCTATGATTAAACGAAGACACAAGACATTGGGATTTGGACTGAGCTGTTAAATAAAACTCACCACTTTTTGGTAGTTGAAACTGGTGCAGAGATAATAGGAAATAAACAGGAATTCTCATTTAGAAAAGAGCATGAAAATTTTAATTTCTTTTCATGTAGTACTTTACATTAGGTAAATGAACCATTAAATTTAGACATGGGAAATATTCCTTTTCCTCTTTATTTCTATTTGGATACATACAAAACTATAGAATATCATACTTTGCAAAAGTAATTGATACGCTGTTTTACAAATATTGAATTTTGTGAGAAATGCAGTAAGGTCATGGACTGAAACTTACATTTTCATAATGTTCTATGGCTACTGACAAGGTTTACAATATTTTTTTCCCAAGAACATTAAGTTATTTCACTCAATTTTCTACCAAAAATGTGTCTATACAACAGAAGGAATATTTATCAAGTGAGTCATGTATGCAAAAAGTCAACTCAAAATGAAATATTCAGGTCATAGTAAGAAGGAACATTGGAATTGTTGTGAAGCAGAATATTCCAATGTTTTGTCCTGAAGTGACTTGGAGTTTGTTTTATATTGTATAATGTTTCAAAGTGGGAAAAAGTAAAATATTAATATTTTTATTTAAAGAAAGAAATCCTTTGACTTAAAATAATTATGAAGAAGTTCATCAAAATTTCAAATTTTGTCATTTTATTCCAATCCAAAGTGAGAAAGTATAATTGTAGAATTCCCAGTGAAGAAGCTGTTGTTGCTGCTTTGTTCAAACTGTTTGTCTGAAAGTCAATTTGTTGTCAGTCAAGATGAGCAGAGGGCTGGAGCAGCTCTGCTGGGAGGAAAGGCTGGCACAGCTGGGATTGTTCAGCCTGCACAGGAGAAGCTTTGGGCTGAGCTCAGGGTGGCCTTGCAGGGCCTGAAGGAGCTGCAGGAAACCTGGAGAGAGACAATTCCCAAGGGCTGCAGGGACAGCACCCAGGGAATGGCCTCAAACTGAAAAATGACAAGTTTTGATGGGATATTGGGGAAAAATCCTTCTCTGGGAGGGTGGGCAGGCCCTGGAATAAAATTCCCAGGGAAGCTGTGGCTGCCCCTGGATGCCTGGCAGTGCCCAAGGCCAGGTTGGACATTGGGGCTTGGAGCAGCCTGGGACAGTTGAAGGTGTCCCTGCCCATGGCAGGAGGTGGAAGATCTTTAAGGTCCCTTCCATCCAAAACCATTCTGTGATTCTCTGAATATATCTGAACTCAAACAACAACAAAAATCTGACCTTAGTTTCCACCCCCAGCTTCAAAGTACCTCCTTCTGCAAATGTTCAAAGATGACAAAGCCATGGAATTGTCCAGAGTAGGTAACACACTTACAAAGGGCTCTGATAATAAGATAATCTGTGTGTTTTTAAAGCAGCTGGAGAGGTTTTGAACAAAAAATGCAGAGAAATATTCAAACAGGAAACAATTATACTCTTAGATTCCTTATCCCTGTGGTTTGACTTACAAGGATTTCAAGATCTGAATCTGCTCATTTGATCAGGTATATCTGATCAAAGTAATACACTGGGAATTAAAATTATATCATCACTTCAAGTTCTGTGTCTGTTTCTCAGGCAAGAGGAAGAAAAAAGAAGTCTAAAGAGATTATTCAATCAATCAATTGCATACAGTGGCACACATTTTAAATTTGAGAGGGGGCTGGCTTTTCCAGGGCAATGGTTTTGAAAACCATTGGATCAAAGGCAAACCTCACCCTGGTTTTATTATCTCCAGAGGACTATAAACTCTCCAAAACAGGCAGGTCCTGTGGCAGAACTGAATGGGGTGGGTTTGGTTTTTTTTTTTTTTTTTTTGAGAATCTGCTCCTCAGGAGATTTAATGGGATAGAGAAGCAACAGAAGTTGCTGCCTCTGCCAGTCCAACAGATAAACTGCATCACAAAACACCTTTTTGTGGGGCAGTGGGACAGATGAGCTTGTGGGCATCTGTGGGGAGCTTGAAAGAGGTTTGGAGGATTGCAAAGAGATTTTTGCTCCTGAATTACAAATTGTGCTTTAAAAAGCTTATACTAATAATGCCTCCTATGGATAGAAAATAAGGCATTATCATATATGGAAATTAGTCCAGTACTATTTAAATAGAATTTTTATAGATATTGCTGTCAGTAACAGGCTTTTTCCCTGAGCTGAAAATCTCTGCTTTGCACTAGATCACATTTTATATTGCAGAGCACACAAATGATTTCCACTAGTCAGGAGCAGGGAATCTTGCACTGTGACTGAGAAATGTGGCACATAATTATGGCCAACCATTTTGTGCTGTCCATATCCCTGAATGCCAGATATATTGCAGCTATTCAGTATGCAAATCCCTGCTTTCCAAATCATTGTTGCCTTCAGCACTCATTATCTAATCATCTTTCTACACGACACACTGAATGAACCGAAGCATATTTCAAAGCACAGCATAAAATTTTCCTAATGCATGGGACTGAATAAACTCCTGTGACTGCCTTGCACAGATCAGTAAATGCCTTCCTAAAGGTTCAGTGAAAGGTGGGGGCTCCTGGCAAAAAAACAATTAGTAGTGAATGGTGGCCTGGAATTCAAATATACCCTCATCAACTCAGCTTGGATTGATTCACATGAAGAGAACAAAACATCATAAACTCAAACTCAAGAGTGTCTCCTTATTGGATTTTTCTGTTCATGAACCATTTAAAGGTCTTTCAGCACGGATTTGGAAAAAAAAAAAAAACCACACCTGAAATTTATGTGATTGAAAAAAGTGGCTGTTTCATGTGCAGGAAGTATTTTTGAATTGTTGCCTTGAAATAGACTTGCATTCAGCAGGAAAAAAATAAAAGTTAGACTTGGATTTCTTTTTTTTTTTTTTTTTTCCAAAAATTTTAGAGGGAACAACTTGATTTTGGATGTGTGCACTCAATGTGTAACTTTCCATTTTCTGTTTAGGCTCCAAAGAAACATTTGCAGAATGGAATTATCCGTGGGTACCAGATAGGTTATCGGGAATACAGCGCGGGGGGAAACTTCCAGTTCAACATCATCAGCATCGACACCACCGGGGACAGCGAGGTTTATACACTGAATAACCTGAAAAAATTCACCCAGTATGGCATGGTGGTACAGGCCTGTAACAGGGCTGGGATTGGACCTTCTTCTCAGGAAATCATCACCACAACTCTTGAGGACGGTGGGTCCTTGGCAAACCACTCTGATGGGACATATTGTTAATGTTATTATTATTTTATGTCTTTTTATCTTGTTGCATTTCTTGTTTGATTAGTGATGATTGAAGTAGGGTAATAAAAGAGCAGTCTTTAGATAGAAAGGGGTAAGAGAAGAGCTTGCTCAGTGAGCTTGTCTGAGTTTCATTGCAAGAGCGAATTTATTTTACAAGGTAAATAAAAATAACCATACTTATGGAATATATCCTGCTGTGAGTGATGTTGACTGAGACCAAAACTCCCATTAAGAAGCCAAATGCTCTGATGTTCTCATACTTACAACTATTGTGATCTCATCCTTGCTCCAGAGTGATCTCATCATATTTTTGAGACTCGCAAGTGAAACTCTGAAAGGTGAAGCAATATTGTATTTTTTGTTGGATTGCTACTGTTTGCAAATGAATCTACTGTGTAACCAGAGCTCTTGTACTGCACAGTCTTGTCAATCTTAAGAGAGATGTGTGCTTTTTCAAGGATATCCAGTGACAGAGAAATCATTGCTATTTCAGGCAAAACTCACCCTGTCTAATCCAAGGAACAATATAGTTTTGTTTTTTTCCTTTTTTCAAACTGCATAAAAAGTACTTCTCAAACAATGAGAGGGAGTCCTCTAGTGGAAAAAGAGAATGATCCCATATCCAAAAAAGAGAGTTCAGTATTTTAGAGGAGTATAACAGCAAATAATAATCCTAAAGGCCATGCAAGTCAGATTTTCAGCTACTGTAAATCAACATCAATGTCCTGAAACCACTGCCAGCTTGGAATCCGACTTTTACATCAACAAAATGGAATATCACACACCTAAAATCCTCAAGAGCCACAGATTTTGAGGCAGGTTATTCATGGAAGACTGATAGCTTTCTTTTGCTCTAAATGTTTCTAGGCCTAGCTTGCTGCAATACCTCAAAAGTCAGTATGCTCACACAGGCATATGTTTTATATTATAATAAATGGGATTTTTTTATCTTCAGAATCCAGCATGCTTAGGTTTTTTGGAAATTTTTTTGGTTGTCACTCAGTTTTGGGTCCCTCTTAGAATTAAAAATGCCACGAGCTTTTAAGGCAATGCCAGTTATAATTCTGCTGTATTGCTTTGACAATAAATGGCCAACAGAAAATGCCTTAGATTTGTTTGATTTTTTCCACTTGTTTTAAATATCAGCAAAAATACATTATGGCCATTTTTTCCTCTGTTTTTTTAAAGACATACCCACTTTTTTCTCCCTCCACCAAATTTAAAGGGACATTAGAATTGTCCAGAAAGATGCAAATTTGGCTGCAAACTTTAAAAAATATATTTAAATTACTTACAGAATGTTCTGCACATTTCCTTGTCAGAACACATTTATATTTCAAAAAGAGGCAACAAAAAGCCTATTAAAAGACAAGTCAGCAAGTAGGGAAACAGTACATCAAAAGTCATTCCAGGGAAAACAGCTGCACTTGCAGAAACGTGGATTGTAGCAAGAATAAAGGATTTGCATTGTTAAAATGTGTAATGGTAATTAAATATTGTGTGGTGGGATAGAGGGGAAAATAATGGGTAGCTAAAAGATGAATATTGAATTGTTTTCCTTGTGTTAAAATGGTGAATATCTTATTCCAGTGCCCAGTTGCCCTCCAGGGAATGTGCAAGCCACTGCCACGTCCCCAGAAACCATCTCCATTTCCTGGTCAACGCTGGCAAAGGAAACCCTGAATGGGATCCTGCAGGGATTCAGGGTTATCTACTGGGCCAACCTCTTGGATGGAGGTGAGAGACACCAATCTATTACCAAGTAAAAAGCTGTATGTGGCCTTTATAGCCTTTTCTCTCTGCTCTGAAGGCATTTTACTCCCTTTTCTGTTTGGTTTAGAGAAAAGTTTGTCTTCAGAGCAGCAAAGCTGCCTGGAGGAACCCCAGGGAAGGCTCCCACCATGGGTTTGCAGCACTCCACAGGTCTCCCGTGGTACCCAACACAACCTCAGCAAATTTCACCTCAGCTACAGAGTCCAGAATGTTGGGTTTTTAAAGAATGGTGACATGAATCTAGAACAAACCAACCCAAACCTGGTTTTCACTAAAATTTGGTTGGTTATCTCCTTGCCTACTTGATGTGCTATCATTTATTTTTTGATAGGATGCATTTCCTCTCCGTAGCTGAGGGCAAAAGAAGGAAGTGTCTCTGGGAAAAGCTTGTTGTTTCCATGCCAGCTTCTTCTGTTGTGTTTTGTATTCTTAGCATAATTCCTGGGGAAATAGGCTCCAGAGCAAGAGACTGAGTGAAAGGATCAAAGGAGAATTCTGATGTTTTACTAAACTGCAATTTATTGCGTGATGATAGTTCCACGTATGGCCCTTTCTTGTAAATTAAACAAATTGGGAGGTTTGAGATGCACATGACTTTATTTCTACTTGCCCTGTGGATTTTTCACAGCTCTCTCCCTTCTTTTTCTTTCATCCTCCAGAACCACAGTTCCCTCTATCCTCCAGTGGTGCAAATCCTGACCTCTGTTAGGGTAGAAAGAGGAATTTAGAGTGGAAATGTGACCAGAGGCCCATTGTCCCTGCTGGTAGTGGTAGACTGAAAAATATTTGGAGATCAATCACCAAGTCCTTTAAAAATAAAGATTAAAAATGTATCAGAAACATACAGAAAGAATTTGGACATGTAGGGCATAAAATTAAATGTTTACAGTGATGCCTGTGGTTTTGGATCAGATCCTGTGTGGATATTATCCCATCTAAGCTCCTATGTGATGTCTCACAACATGATGAAAAAAGATGATGTTCATGCCATGCTTAAAACTGGATTTTCTTTATTTTTTCAACTTTATTTGCTGTCCTAAATATGTTTAAAGCTTTTTTTGCCATATGGGTTGTACTTCTTAGCTTGCTGAAAAAAAAAAAAAAAAAAAGATTCATATGAAGTGCATCATCTTTCTGCAAATAAATCTGATTTTACTGTGTTTAAATCTATTGTTAGCCTGTATTGCTGCTATCAAGAGCTTTGCAGCAGCACTTGCTGCATATTTTAAAATAAAGGGTTTTTTCTTCATTTTCCTTATGAAAAATGGTCTTTCTCATAAGGAAAATGAAGAAAAATCTTTATGAAGATAAACGATGTTCTCATTTTTTTTCTCTAGGGGATGTTTCACAATAATCTCTTCTTGTTATCTGTTCTTTATGAAAAATCTCATTACTTGTAGAATTTCTTCAATTCTCTTCATCATATTTTTTTTTTTTAAATTGCAACAAAAAAAAGAGTTTGAAAATGAAAAGTGGGTCTGCTTCAAGTGGTAAGAGGTCAGGACATGAATGAATTCTTATTAATTCATTATAATTCATTGCTGTTCTGTAATAATGAAGCATTACTTGTCTGGGACAACCAAGATTTCCACAGCAGGTATCAACACCGGAGAGAAGAGTGAACGTGGCAATAACTCTACTTCCTTTATATTTTATTTTATTTTATAGAGCTAGGAGAGATAAAGAATGTCACTACTACCCAGCCATCCCTGGAGCTGGATGGCCTGGAAAAATACACCAACTACAGCATCCAGGTGTTGGCTTTTACCCGAGCTGGGGACGGAGTGAGGAGCGAGCAGATTTTCACCCGCACCAAAGAGGATGGTAAGGAGTGAAAGCATTTTCCATTCCCACTTCCAGGAAATGTTTGTGTCAGGGAAATGTTGTACACAGACATGCAGAGATTGAAAACTCAGCCCTGGAATTCCCAGCACAGGGAGGCCGTGGAGCTGCTGCAGAGAGCCCAGAGGAGCCCCAGGATAAGCAGAGGGCTGGAGCAGCTCTGCTGGGAGGAAAGGCTGGCACAGCTGGGATTGTTCAGCCTGCACAGGAGAAGCTTTGGGCTGAGCTCAGGGTGGCCTTGCAGGGCCTGAAGGAGCTGCAGGAAACCTGGAGGGAGACAATTCCCAAGGGCTGCAGGGACAGCACCCAGGGAATGGCTTCCCAGTGCCAGAGGGCAGGGCTGGATGGGATTTTGGGAATTAGGAATTGTTCCCTGGGAGGATAGGCAGGCCCTGGAATAGAATTCCCAGAGATTTTTTGGCTGCCCCTGGATGCCTGGCAGTGTCCAAGGCCAGGTTGGACACGGGCTTGCAGCAGCCAGGGACAGTGGAAGGTGTCCCTGCCATGGCAGGGGAGTGGGAGTGGATGAGCTTTAAGTCCCTTCCTACCCAAGCCATTCTGATATTCTATGAAATGGGGAAAGGAGGAGAGACTGTTCTGGAATGATCTTTTATTATTTAGATCCCACTAAAAATATTTTTTCAGTGTGTATATATATATATATATGTGTGTGTGCGTGTATGTGTGTGTGTGTGTGTGTGTGTGTGTGTGTGTGTGCGTGTGTATCCTCCAAATAGCTCTTCCCTGAAAAGCAAAATAAAGAACAAAAATGTCTTACCTTTGATCCTAGACCAAAGCATGGAAAATTCAATTCCTAATGCTGAAAGTTTAAGAAACTTTTAATCATGCACAGACACATGAGATTCCATAATAATTTTATTGTAATTGTAACTATTATAATCACTTCAGGTTGCCTCAGTAGGATGCCATGCACTGATCTATTTCTGAAGCACTAAAATTCCAAATTCAGGGGAGGTTTTGTCCCTAACCTTTTTTAATGCCTTGAAAATGCTATGAGATGTACAAATATATTTTTAGATCCCCTAAATGCTTTTGAAAAACTGGATCAAGAGTTTTTGTGGTACAGATAAAAATGTCCACAGTCCTGTCAATGGGGTTACTTCAATAGTGTTTCATTTGTAAATTCTCCTATGAGTTATATATTATGTTTTCAAGGTAATTAGTCAATGGATTTTCCTTATTTATCCCCTTTATTGGTTCTCGTGAATATATGAATATATTTGCCAAATTTTTTTATTTGTAATGAGATTTACAAAAGTGACAAGAGAGCAGATTCAGTAAATTAACTAACTTGATGAATTTTCACTGCCTTTTTGCCAGTAAAAAAATTACTTGATAAAAGTTATTAATTTCTTTGCAATTAAATATTAAGGGACTCATTCTAAAATTTACATACATTATAAGGTCACCTGGCCCCAGCTGTAGGTCTGTCCAGGGGATGCAGTAAATGAAAATTGCTCAACTCTAGACTTGTGTGACTCAAACACTGAATGTTCTGACATCAGCCTAAAGTCCTTTAACAGTTAATTTGGAGCACCCAGGTCCTGACTCAGGTGCTCTTGGAACACCTCATGCTTGGAAGTAGGTGGATTTATTTCAATGAAAAAAAATCTAAAATGTGAAATCTAAAATGTAACAGCACTGTAAAAGACATGCTGCATTTTCAAGTTACTTTTTGTCAAGTAGACCCCAGCATAGCAAACCTGCCCTGAATTCTCTCTGAACACAAAGTCTCTCAGCCCTGAGCCTTGGAAGTGGGATTTAAGCCACCAGGAGCCAGGGGTAATGTCCCACACTGCTCCAGGAGCTTGGGGACAGGCTGGTCTTGGGGACATCTGGTTCATGTCAGAAGCCTCAAACATTTCTTCTTTCTCCCCCTTCTTTCTCCCCCTTCTTTCTCCCCCTTCTTTCTCCCCCTTCTTTCTCCCCCTTCTTTCTCCCCCTTCTTTCTCCATCTTCTTTCTCCATCTTCTTTCTCCATCTTCTTTTTGTTTTCTTGTCCTCTTCCTCCTCTTCCTCCTCTTCTTCTTCTTCCTCCTCTTCCTCCTCTTCCTCCTCTTCCTCCTCTTCCTCCTCTTCCTCCTCTTCCATCTTCTTTTTTCCTCCTTAGCCGGTTTCTTCCTCATTTCCTCATTTGCTTGCCCCAGTCCTTGGTGGTGGCTCTTTTGCTGTCTCCCTCTCTGGGATCAGGCCCTGGTGAGGGGGGCACATTGCCTCAGACTGGGTTTGGCAGCTGTGCAAAGGCTCATCTCTCACCTTCAATCCTCCTGGCAGCCCAACAACAACTTGCCCTAAGCCTGACGAACCTTTCCAGAGATTTTCTGATGCCTCACACTGGTTCCATTCTTTAAATCTTTTGTCCAGAAAACTAAATGGAAAGGTGTTCCAGAAAATAAAAATGATTTCTTGTTCAGCTTCACAACTTTTTATTAAGGGCAGGAAAGGTTTTGAGTGGAATATACAGAGACCTGAAGTTAAGAATAAGCCAGACTCAAAATCCAGGATCTAAATTCTGAAGGGTGTGGAAATTAAAGAGGAAAAGAGCATTCACATTGCCAAACTCCATGCACCAAACTAGTGCCTCATTCCTCAGAAGAATGGGCATTTCTACTGTAATTTTCTGAGGCAAATTGTTCTGTAGAGGATTATCCAGTAGAACTAATTCCAATGCACCTAAAAGATCCTGCCCTGAAGTGAGTTTAAGCACTTCCTTGGCATTTGAAATAAATTAATTGGAATCCTAACAGAGCTCAGAACTGGAAACCTTCGATCTCTGCTCCCAGATCTTCTCTGGCTAAAATTATGACACAAGATATTCCACCCTCCTCTAACAAAATCTAGAAATCTGGGATATTTCTAAGTGGCTGCCAAGCCTTCCACATCATTATTGCTATGAGGCCATATCACCTCATTAATTCCTTTCTATTTTTTTCATTTTTTTTTTAACACAAGAGGAAATTTTTCTTTATAAAATCAATGGTGCAGCATTTTCCACCTCTGCTGGAAAAAAACTGGTTGTGGCCTCCTGTGACTTCTCTGGTGTTCAGCTAAAGACATCAACCCAAAATTTCTTCTGCAGGCTTGAAATCTCCAATGGGGCAAAACAAGGGTTACCCAGGGAGTGAAGCACTCTTCCTGGATGGAATGCATTGAAACTTTGATTTCTTGTAATGTTTGATACTGATTTTAGACACCAGAGGTCAGACACTGCTGCTAAACAGCAAAGGAAATGGGAACAACTCCAGCAAATA
This sequence comes from Cettia cetti, assembly GCA_013401135.1. NCBI lineage: Eukaryota > Metazoa > Chordata > Aves > Passeriformes > Sylviidae > Cettia > Cettia cetti. The sequence continues at coordinate 19,377 of VZUI01097671.1, read as the reverse complement.
ATAGGAAATGAGCTTTCCTTTCAATGTGATCATACTTATGGGTTTTATCTTGCTTTCTTTTCCCCCTTTTCTGAAAGCTGACTTCAGAAGAAGATGCTGCTCTTTTTGGAGTTCCTCCTGGTAGAAAAATAAGCCAAGAAGAAATGTCCAATTTTTAAAAATTCATTCTGGCTTTGTCCCTTACCTTTTCCACTTCACAATTTCTAATAAGCTGCTGATCCTCTTCACCTGGAGACTTGATTTAATAAACCATTAAAAATTAAAGCAGCTCTTCCAATTCTTTTCTCTGCTGTGATCAAAATGCAATTTGAAAGGCTTCTCCGTTTTGTAGCAAGAGGGAACATGTGTGACAAATTCCCTCCCTGCTCCTGTGCTGCAAATGAAATGTGAGAAAACTGTGGTTGAAACAAGGAATTTGCAGCCTGAACAAGCCTGAAACATGACACAGCACCTTGGCTGGCAGCAGTGCCCCTGACCTTGAGCAGACCATGGGAGGACACAGACCCCAGAGCCTCCATCCCAGGAAAGCTTCCTGCAGCTGGGAATTTGTTCTGGATGTCTCAGAGGTGGTATCTGGGCTGGCTGTGACACAGGAGGATACACATTTCTCTCTTGTATCCTTTTTTTTTTTTTTTTTTTTTGGAGAAAATGCATTCCTGTGCACAGCAAGCTGTTTGTGTGCCACAGAAGGTTTTGCAGCAGTGCTGTGCTTCCAGTTCTCTGGCATTCAGAGCAGGCAAAAACTGCAGCAGGAAGGGAAAACAGTACCAAATCCATCTGCCAGCCCCACTCTGCCTGAATCCAGAGAGATTTTCCTCCTCTCCTGCCTCTTGCTGGACATCAAGCTTCCTGACCACTGGCATGAGAGGCACAGAGAGCATCTGGCAAGCTTTACATTTATTCTAAAGTGATTAAGCAGAAATCCAGTCTGGTGCTTGTTCAGTACTCCTTGGAGCACAGCTCTGCTTGGGCTTGTTCAGCTGATGAGGGTGACTGGGCTCTGTGATGAAAAATTACCCTTGATGACCCCTTAATGCTCTTTTTTTCTAGTGGTAAAATTTTCCAGTTTTATGTTTTTCAACTAAGAAGCAAAAGGCACAGAATAGTAAATGTTCCCCTTGGGAAACTGGCAGTATTTGATAGAAATAGAGCACTTAATATGAGAGTAAATTCACGTGTGGATGTGTTTTGGCTGGCATAGATCTACATTGTAGGTGGGATATCTACATAAACAAACAGGCAGCCATCAGGAGTTGAGTTTTATTTTGATTTTTCTAAGTGTCCCGTGTCATGGAGAATTAAAACCCTTTTACAGAACAAGGCTCAGATTTCTGATTCATTTGCAATATCACCCTTAAATGCACCACAGTCTGTGCATTTGCCTGCCTGCTGCTCAGTACTGTGAAGAAAAATGGTGATAATCTCTCTGCTTATGAAAAGGAGAATGAGAAAGTTCCTGGAGCTCCTCCCCATTATCTGGCACATCTAAATGCTGTTTCCCAGCCCTGTCGTATCAGGATAATTGCCTGCTCTGCTTTAGCATTTCACTTGCACTGTCAGGAATACAAAGTGTTCTCCTCCACATGAAAGCAGGATGCTATTTCAGTGTTTTTCAAAGCCTTGCTAGCTGGAGAATGAGGCCATCTTTGATCTTAAATTTGCCACATCTGCTCCCTGGAAGGCTGCAGAGTTGTTTAGAAGCAGTCCTCAGCTTCTCTGTGCTCAGCCCAGGTTGTCCTCTGGCTTCTCTGGATAGTTTTTTCCCTGGTGATCATGGGAAAGAAAGAAATGGATCTATGGCATTGTGCAAATTCAGTTTGTCTTTCTGGGAGCTGTAGGAGTCAGTGTGCAAAACAAAGGCCCAGGGAGAATTCAGAAAGACAGCTCAGGTCTCCTGATACTGCTGGTTTATAATGACTGAAGCCAGAAAGGCTGGGGATACAGTGGCAATGAGGGAAAATACCTTTAGTTTGGTTGGCAAGGCTCAGGATTTCCCTCTCCAGGATAAGGCAGGCACCACATTCCCCAACCACCACCTCTTCAGATGCCCAAAAAACCCAGTTTAGTAAGAAATGCTTCAGTTAATGCTGACATACATCATATGAGGTCCAGGGGATGGGATTGACCAATGACTTTACCCTCTGGACAGAGGACAGTGGGGGTCTGTGAAGCACCTGATGAGATTCTGCAGGATTCCTGCCAAGGAAATGCAAACACTTCCACACACAGTGGAATGACACACAGCTTTCATGTGCACAACCCAGCAGTGCAGCAAAAAGAGGACTAATAAACAAGTATTCAGAATATTTTTTGCAATGCTGCAAAAACTGCTGCCTGATTCCAACCCAGTGAGGTGGAAGGGGTCTTGGGTTGAAGATTTTATTATATGGCTTCCTGACTTTCTTTCTGGCCCCTCTTTCTTCTGGGCTCACACTAGACAGCACCACAGCAGTGACAAGGAATGTTTCCCTCACAGGCCCAATGACTGGAAAATGCCAGATGAATTCTGAGCTAATCCCTCAACAGTCGACAGCCATGACCAATTACCATCAGAACCTGTCCCTATAGATCACACCCTAATTTAACAATAAATTGCATTAACCTCATCCATCTATTTGCAGTGATTTCCAGAAAACATTGCTATCCATAAAGGAATCCTCCTGTGGGTTAGGTAATTACCCTGGAGAGCCAGCTTTCCCTCCTCAGCAGCGGGAGCAAATAGCATTTCTAATGAGCTGGGTATAAATAACAAGTTGGATGCTGTCAAGCATCAATATTTACTCTGCATTGGATAGAGCTGCTAACTGAATTAGCCCCTTTGCAACAAGGGGCTGGGTTTGCATGCAATTATCATCATGACGTTCTCACTTGATGCCTAATTAGCTCTCAGCACACTATAAATAGAAAATGCATATCCAGAGATGTTGCACTGAGTGGTGCCTGTCAGTTTTCTCACATCTTCCAAGACCACCTATGCAGATAAAAAATTGAGGGTCTCCTCACATTATTTTTACACAAAAGATGAGCAAATTTAGGTCCCAGACTGGCTGACTTCTTTTTATGGGCAAATTTCTGTAGCGGCATAATATCTTAATTGAAGTACAACAAAGAGTCAGAATTTATCTACAAATATCAGCTTGCTGGACAAGGGATTTTGTACCTCTACTGCACAATAACTGTTTTCTGTGAATTTAAAGAAAGCTGATCGAGCATTGCAATGGTAATTACACTAGAAATTTTAATATTTTAATATTTTAGTATTTTAGTATTTTTACTTGAAATCAGACAAAAAATATTAGATTCCTCACAAAGCAGTAGTTCTGTAGAGAACAAAGTCCATAAAACTTCCATTTTGTCTTTAATAACCTATGTAGCAATTATCAACACAACATGTCTATTTTAATAATATGGCATAAATATTGACCACACACAGTGCTATAATATCTTTCAAATTCTTTATTTTCACAGTTTTTATAATACATTTGCAAGTATTTTGACACAAGGTGTGTTTTTCAGGAAATTTTAAACCCATTTGTTCTGATGTTAAATGTAGCCCTTGTTTTGTTTAAGTAACAAGCTTGTGTGTAATGTGATATTCCAGCATGCAGGAAAAAAAAATCTAGCAATTTTGCACATTAGTGAAAGAGTGTTTCCAAAGCTGGAGAGCATGGTACAGTGTAATGTGTGTTTGAAAAACAGCATATGCTCATGAAATCAAAACGTTTCCCAAAATGCAAGGCTGCAAAGGGATGTAGTTAAGATTACACAGCAAGATTTTAGCATTTCCGAGCTGAAGCTTTTTCCACTTGGTTTTAGACAGGAGGTTTTGGGGTTTTTTAGATCTTTCCCTGTGATAATTTTGATGGCTTATATAGATAGCTGCTCTAGCTGGAGAAATAGATATACTGCAGTGCCAGAGAGAGGTCTGAGCTGCTGAGGGCAGGGCGAGGGACAAGGATTCTGCTCACATGTCGTGACCCTTGCTGGCCATGGGTCACATCAGGCAGTGCAAAGTGCTCATTTGCACCCCACTTCATTAAATTCACACCTCTGCTCTGGATGTCCATTAAACTGTCCACATGTGTATTATTTATAACACTTTGGCATGGGTTGCGTGTTCAAAGCTGCACATTTATAATAATGGTTTTGGGCAATTTCTGTGACTAAGGACAAGATAATTTCACGTGTGCATTTGGATTCAAACTGAAAGGAGAAATTCAGGTTGGATCTAGGGAAAAAGTTCTTTACTGTGAGGGTGGTGAGGCCCTTACTCAGGTTTCTCAGTGGATGCCCCATCCCTGGAACTGTCCAGGGCCAGGATGGATGGAGCTCTGAGCAACCTGGTCTAGAGGAAGGTGTGTCTGTTCATGGCAGGGGTTTGGAGGATATTTAAGTTCTCTTCCAACCCAAAAAAAATCTTGGGTTCATCCTATGATTTTATGCAGGCTGGAGGGGATACCTGATTAAAGTTTAACCATCAGTGGTAGATCTTGATTTGGGACCCTCTGAAGGAGAGTTTCTCCCTTCTTAAGGATGGGGTCACACCCCCAAACCTTCTCCCTGGCACAGGCAGTGTGGAGGCTGCTCCCAAACACAGAGTGTCCATCTCAGTCCCTCGGGGCACAGCCACCAAAGCAACACACTCCCCTTTTCCTCTTCGCTCCTGTATTACACTGGGATGATTAAATATCTGCCTTGGGCCACTCTAACACACTTTGCTTTTCCAGTTCCAGGTCCTCCAGCTGGAGTTAAAGCAGCTGCTGCCTCAGCCTCCACGGTTTTTGTGTCCTGGCTGCCTCCCCTGAAGCTGAACGGCATCATCCGGAAATACACCGTGTTCTGCTCACACCCCTACCCCACAGTAAGTGCCACAGCCCCTCTCTGCAGGGCTGACACTGAGCATTTGCAGACACCAGTCCTTGATTCTCTCCCTGCTGCTTCCTCTCCTGCCCTTTGCAAGGCCAAAGGGAGATCCTGGAGCTGCAGAGACAAGTGAGAGCTGAGTTTGGTTTATTCCACCTATCAAATTTTCGTTTAAAACCTATTGCAAAGAATTAGCTCACAAATAATTTCAAAATATGCAGTTGAAGCTGAGTATTTCTCAAGGTTTGGTTCGTTTAGGATGTAACAAGTTGCATTTTCCAGGACCAGCTGCACAAGCCCTGTTGCAGCTGGAGGCATGTATTTATTTACCCTGTTTTCATCTAAGTTCCTGCCTTTTTGGCTTGAGTATTCATGTGTGAAAGAACATAATGACTTATAAACAAATATATTTCCTTGTGAATAGGCTTATTTATGCCTGGAGTATTTGCCCACTCCAGCTCTATGTGCTTTTACTTGCTGAGAAAGTGACAGGAGGAAATTTGAATTGAATATCAGGTTATCTTTCTTCCTTCCTGAATCACAAAGAAATTCAGCAATCTTTAAACTCAAGGGCCAATTGCTCTCTCTAAATACCCATGCATATTTATTTTCATGTGGATTGAAAAGAATACTTATTTATTTCATATCTGAGGTTTGGATTTAGGTTTTATCCAAGGTTTGGATTTCAGTTTTAAGCAGGACATCCCACCAAAGGTAAAAAAATGCCATCTTGGTTTAATAGGCAAGGAAAATATTGTTCCAGAAATTTCCAGAAGTGCTTCAGGCATGTGGAAATTTCTCTGCCCACAAGGCAGGGTGTTGGAACAAGGTGGTCTTTTAGATCCCTTCCAACCCAAATCTCTATGTTTGGGATTACTGTCTCCTAAATCCATTAATTTCATAATTATAGCAAACCAAACCATCTTTAGCACACCTTTAAATGTAAACTAGCTGGAGATTTTCTGTCACAGTTCATACATTTCTATGGCACTCAGAGCGGGTTAAAGAGGTCGCAGTTTAGAGGACAGCTCTGAGTGGGGATCAGGCACTTCTCTGGGGCTTGGAGAGAACACCAGATGGTGCTGCTGCCTTCTCCAGATACTTCCCATGCACAAAGCTGCAGTGCTTCTTCCTGGGGCTTTGCTAGCAACATTTTTTCCTATATTTAAATCCCCAAGAAAATAAACATCCTCAGCTAAAAATATTTTCTCTACCATGTGAGTCTCTCATATACAAAACTTCCTGTTTTGTGGTTACATTTGGAGCACCTCCTGTCCAATGACAGGAACAGTTACATTTTTTGCTGCTCTTGGTCTGAACAGAATCTTACTGCTGTATTTTTATGGTGCTCATTATGCAAGGGTATGTATGAACCATCATGGAACCATACCTTAGCCCCAAGCAGAGGCACTTGGAGGTGTTTTGCTTTTTATTAATTGCAGATGGATAGTTCTGAAAAGTGTCCCTGCCCCCAGGACACATGATCTTTAATGTCCCTTCCAGCCCAAACCATTCTGTGATTCCATGATCCTGCTGCTACCTTCACACAGGTGTGTGTACATATAAATATATGTATGCACATACAGATGCATGTATAAATAAGTTCAATATGTATCTATGAGTCCCTGTTCCAGTGTTCTGCAGATCAGCAGGAGCTGTGGCTTGCAGAGATCTTCTGTATCAGCCCTGTGTGCTGAGTGAGGCAGGGATTACACTGGGGGCTCAGTTTCCAGAAGCTAAGTTGGACACTTTTAAACAAATGCAAGCCCTCAGGACATATTTAATATAGGGCACACTCCCTCAGCTTTATTTCTAACAAAATGCTTTGTTATCTTTTATTCTGAAATGGATTGGGAGCTAAAAAGCTGTTTTATTCAGAGCTGCTTTGCAGTGAAACGAGCCTGCTGCAGAGCTGCTCAAATGCCAACACTGCTGTGCAGATACACTTAATATATCCAGGGAAGTTCTTGTTTGATTCACTGCTGGCAGAGACAAGTAGCTGACAGAGGGAGAGGTCTTAAATTAGGGTGAGGAGGAGAATAAATAAAAGACCTGTGTCTTTATCATCTCTTCTGCCACCATAAGTAGCAAGTGCTGTAGCTGCAGGTATGGAGCCCTAAAAACTTCATCCATCAGTCACAGCCCTGGCTGCAAAATAACTTTGCTAAAAGTCTGCTATTCAAGCAGAAAGGCAAACTCAGTTTTCAGGCATCAGTGAGAAGAAAGAGAAAAGGACAGGAGTAAAGGTAAACTGATGGGGAGGATGCATTCTTTGCAGATTGTGTTTTATTGCTGAGAACAAGTCAATGCAATAGACTTTAGACAGGTTAACAGCAGTCCTTTATTCAAGAACACTGCTTTGGTGTTTAAGTCACAAACAGGAAAAATAATTAACTCTGTTAGTAGTATTGTGCATATTTTTATTACAAACATGAGTCTTATACAACCCTGACATATTATAAAATGAAGATTTGCTGCCTCTTGCACTATTCAGTTTGCTCTGCAAAGGCAGAAGCTTTTAAAACTTCTGCTGCCTCTGTACAGAACAAAAGGCATTTCCTCTTTAAAATATTTTGAGCCCTAAGGACAGTATTTGCCTGGGATGTTTCAAACCACAAATATGATTAATGTGTGAAAAATGGAAAAGGTTCTCCACTGCAGTCTGTTCTCTGGCCAAGATAAAGGGCAAGCAAGGATCCAATTTCACACTGTTTAATTGTTGTGTCTATAGTATTCTACAGGCATAATTAGGCAAAACTTTCTCTTTTTTATTTTGAAAATGTAGGAAAAAATACAGAAATATGAGACTTCATTCTTCAAATATAAGAAACAGAATATACCAGAATTTAAGTTAGAAAAAATTATCCTTTGTGCTAACTCATAGCCTACATTTCTGCTACTCCCCACTTCCTACCACATCCATGTCCAACTTTTTGTAGGATCTGGCTTCTGAAAACCACCTGTAATGGTCCCATGATGGCCAGATTCCTTCTAAGAGTGATGATTCCCATTGCACTGTCAGGATGCTCATGGCACTCAGGGAAGAGCTGTCACTGCTATCCCATCCTGGCAGGGGGATTTTCCCCCATGGTGCCACACACATGGAGCAAAGAAAAGTTGGAATCCTAGCACAGAAATTAGGCTGGTGCAGTTCCTCCTGGTTGTGCAGCCTCAGGAAGCTCCTCCAGCACTTCTTGCTTTGGGCTGTAGATGTGCATTGCCAGGGATTTTCAAAGTGCGACAGAAAATGAGATTTGGGGGTTTTCTGAAGTAAAAAAGACCAAAAAAAAAATCTCCCAAAAAACAACCACCAACCTCTTGTTGCCTTCAGGTCAGAACAATGCTTAAGGAAGAATCTATGGGATTAGATTAAATAAAATTTAGATGTCAGAAAGTGTCTGGAGAAGGTCACTGTGACACACAGGTTAGCCAACCTGGGTAACTTTGATCTCAGAACAGGTAAAAATCATGTTCTAAATAAGCAGGAGAGCACTGAGGGCAGGAGAAAGAAGGTTAAGGATCAGGCTTTCTTGATACAGGAAAGGATGAGAAAGTGCCTATGCACAAGGACAGAGAATTTTTGATGTGGGAAATTCTGATCAGCTGAATTACCATGAGATCCTGGTCAAATATTGAAGCTGGGACCCAGACTGTGGGATCTCCATGCATGGAAATCTTAAAAACTTCATTTGGCACATCCCTGAGCATCTTGATGCAATTAAACTGGCTTTGAGAAGGGGGTTGGACTGGGAGACCTCCAGAGGAACCATCCAACCTCAATTTTATTTTTATATGGCAGTTTAAAACTGGAAAAGTTGGTCAAAATCTGTATACAACAAAGAAAACTAGATAGTGGTAGAGTTAATGGGCAATTCACTGAGGAAAAGAAACACATCAGAGTGACACCATAAGTTAAAAGTCTCCAATAAAACTCGTATGACATTTTAGGCCACTGCCAGGACTGTTTGTCTTTCCCATCTGAACACTTTCTATGCACAGTTTCCCAAACAAGTTCTGCTTTTAGCTCCCACTACCAGGAAATCAGAGAGTGGGAGTGAGGTCATCTTATTTCACATCTTAAGTGAGTTTCACATGAGTGGAGGAAAGACAAGAACCAACTGTGTCCTGAAAAGGAAAATCAGGGAGAATGGTCTCCATTTATTATCCTTTTATAATGCAGTTCTACTTACACAACTCCTTCCCATTAATCTCCAGGCTTTCTATGGAGAAAGCATGGAGTGATGCACAAATTAATGACCTGCTTTGCTGGAAACAGCAGGAAAACCCTGTTTAATGTGTTTGCTCCTATTAGTGAGTGACCCACCAGCAGATTAGCAAAACCCAAACAGCAACAACAACCATAATGACTACACTTTTCTAATCAACAAGTCAAAATAGACTTTAATATGTGTATTTCTGATTGGGTGATGATGTCATACCTTTCATTGACACCAAAATTATTTTACTGGCCTGTATTTTCTCAGCTCTTTACCTCACTTTCTAGCACCCAAAGATTGGCAAATATGGAAAGAAGCTTGCAAAATTTACAGGTGTATATTTAAAACCCAACACTTCTAGTAAGAAGAACCAGTTTGTCCTCTGGTCTTTAAATCCTGACAGTAGTTTTGAAATGTTTGTTGATGAAACTGTTGCTTAGCTGTGGGATTTTGCTAAGAGATGATTTGTCCCTCAAACCCACCTTTGACTGAGGTCTCAAAAGACCAGAAGAAGAAATTCCAGAACAATTGAATCAGATGAATGGAGTGAGAATATTCCTGCAAAGATTCCAGATGATGCTGTCATGATAAGCTGGATTAGCTGGATGAGACACCAGAGCACAAAGCAGACCCCAGTGCTGAAATAGGGGTTATGATTAGGAATTATCTCACAGTGCAAACCCTACAGTCAGCCCCAGGTGCCTGTGTCGGAATGAAACTTTGAAAAGTGTAATCTGCATTTCTGGACTTCTCCAAAGGATGTAGAAAGATCCAAAAGCTGAAAGCCCAACAAAGATTCATGTTGGCCTGGAAATATTTCTGTGAAACGGTTTGGTTTGGAATAGGTGGTAGATGAAGAGGTGCAAAGCAGTGATGGAGAAGAGGGAAATTATCTTATATTTGGCCAAAGCCCAAGTCAATGTACTTGGAAACATAATCAATATTGGAAACTGACCAACATCTGAGGCAGACCATTACTGATCCTTTTGATTTGCTTATTTTACTGTGAGAAACATACTCTTAAGCCTGTTAGACTTCTATATTTGTTTCATTTTTTTGCTTTTATTTAAACCCACTAAGGGGAAAATATATTATGTGATTTAACCAGCATACACAGGAGACTCTGGGGTTGCCCTGTGGAAGAAGAGAGTAGTTGCTGCTCTTAGTCTGTGATTCATAGACTCTAAGTGGGATTTAATTCATCTGACTTCAGACACTTTGAATAGAGTCACAAATACTTATTCTGGAGTCATCAAGGATTTCTTTCATCAAGGAAAGAAGCTAGATGTTTGTGATAAACTGTATAAATCTCCTTCTGAAAGTTTCCCTTCTCTGTTTAGTCTAGAGAAAGTAGACATGCTTATCTTAAACCAGCTGATCTGCAACATAAACTGGATGTGGAAGTATATACAATTATCTTAAATTAGATCTTTAAACTATTAGCTGCCATAAATTTCCATCATCCAGGTGTTTGCCACTCAATTCTTTCAGGCAGACAAAAGTTTTGTATTGATTTTTGCATAGGTTCTGTCCAAATTCTAACTTTGGGTTTGCATCACACTTTCTGATCCTCATTTCCTCTCCAGATTGAAGACTTGGATTAAAAAAAAAAAAAAAAAAACTTTGGAAAATAGAGTTGATGCAATTATAAGGCAGAAATTATTTGTTGTTACATACTGTGCATCTTTCAGTGATTAGAAGGATGCTGAAATTTTCTTGGAAAAAAGGGAGAAGTAGCTGGCAGAAGTTGCCTAAGTAGATAAACTTACTGTTGAACAGAAGTTTATTTAGAGTCAGCAGATTCTGCGAGGTTGAATTTTAAATATATGTTCATTGATTTGTGTATTAAAAGCAGTATTTATCACTGTATCTATATAGCACTTTTTACAGCATGAAGATATTTATGCTTATTAATTCCTGTGTGCTTTATTTAGCATAGAAATAGTGCATAATTTGGGGGTTATTTAAAAACCTTATATTGGACAGTATTTAAAATGTGTCTTTTTAATATACCACGTTCTATTTTTAGCTTTTCTGTCGTTGTTTCACATCTTTGGTGCCAGCTCCCAAACATAGTACATTCATTATTTTAATTGCTTTGTCAACTTTACTTTTTTTTTTGCCTATCTTATTTTTGTCAGAGAGCAGACCTCAGGAGGGATGTGACAGAGTATAAATTGATTCTGAAGATGTGCTGGTTTATATGATTTTTAAAAGGTCTCCTTGTAAAGCCCTACCAAAACAAATTTGATATTGATTTTTTCATAAACCTCCCTTCTCGTCTCACTACCTCGTCTCACACCCAGGGATATCAATACAGGCTGACAATAAGTCCTTGATGCCCTGACCTTCCTGTGGTCACCAGCCCGTGACACCACACACTGCTTCCCTCAGCAGGAGGCTGAGGAGCTCTCCAGGAGGTGCTCCAAAGGGACAGGCAGGTGGTGGACCCCAAGTGGGCTGTCTGGAAGTACAGACAGTGAGTTTTCTTCCAGGGGTAATACCTGAAAATGAGAATTCAGGTGCAGCTGAGGGAGCTCCAGGTGTTAATTCTAGAGAAAAGGAGGCTCACAGGAGGGACTTTCTGGCTCTCCACAACTCCTTGACAGCAGGAAAGAGGCAGGTAGGGGTCAAGCTTTGCTCCTAGGACAAGAGGAAATGGCCTCAAACTGAACCAGGAAAGGTTCAGGTTGGACATCAGGAAGAATTTCTTCATGGAAAGGGGGCTCAGGCCTTGGCAGGGGCTGCCCAGGGAGCTTTGGAGTGTCCATCCCTGAAGGTGTCACCTGGAGGTGACACTCAGAGCTCTGGGCTGGGGACAAGGTGGGGATGGGGCACAGCTGGGACTTGACGGGCTGGGAGGGCTTTTCCAGCCTTAGGTATTGTGGGGTTCTTTGGATTGGCAGGATTTTCCTTCCAGTGGAAAGGCAGGGAGCAGCCTCTGTTCCTCATAAAATTTCCATCTGAAACACTAGTTCCACAATTGACATGAAAAAAATATAAAGTTACAACGTTATATGTCAGCTGCATTCACTTTTGTGCACAGCTTCTAAAAGTTAACTTCAATAATGCTGAGTGAAAAACAGTTGCTACCTTTCAGAACATGACCCAACACCAGAACAGAAACCATTTTTAGATCAAAGTGGCAGCCAAGAGCCTTACTAGAGACCATGGTCCAGGATCAGTGGTTATTTCGAGCTTTGAGAGTGTGTCCATCTGTGAAAGGAAGGCAAAAGCCAGCAGTCCTCAAGAAAAGTACAATTTGTGACCTCAGGCAGACTTACTCATCTTCAGGGAGTTCACTGAGAGGGCACAGCAGTGTTCTGTCTGCTCTTCTCAGGGATGCAGAACTTGAAGTTCATTCTCTATAAATACATATACGTATTGATTTTTTATTACCCCGGTAGAAAGAACTTAGTGTAGCCCCCAGTATTGGATAACTTGTGAGTCCAGGAGACTCTAAAATGTGAATTTTAGAATAAAACACCTCAGTACTTTCTGCCCCTCGAGTTCTGTTTTGAGTTTTGGGCCTCTCACATCACAAAAGGACCTTGAACTAGATGAGTGTGTCCTGGGAAGGGTCTGAAAAACAAGCCTTAGGAGCAGTAGCTGAGGGAACTGGGGCTCCTCAGTCTTTTCAGGAGATAAGAAGGTTCAGGAGGGACTTACAACTCCCTGAAAGGAGATTTTGGTGAGGTGGGGGTCAGTCTCTTCTGCCGTGTCCAAAGTGAAAGGATGAGCAGAAATGGTCTGAAGTTTCACCTCAGGAGGTTCAAATTGGATATTAGAAGTGGTAATTTCCCTGGCAGAGTGGTCAGGCCTTGGAATGAACTGCCCAGGGAGCTTTGGAGTCACTGTCCCTGGGAGTGCTCAGGAGGAGCCTGGATGTGGCCCTTGGGGACAGGCTTTGGGCTGGTGCTGCTGCTGCTGGGTGATGCTGGGACTGGAAGTTCTCTTCCAGCCTTGATGATTCTGTGCTTTCTAGGAGCAGCAATGCCTGAGGTAGGGCGAGTTAGACAATTCTGTGATGGAGTTGTACAAAAAGATGGAGATTGTTGTGTTTTTACCATGCAGAATTGAACACTTCAATTATTTGTGAAGCTTGGCTCTTGTCTTAGGCCTGATCTGCACCAGTGGTGAAGCAGGGCCCAAGGAGCAGCACCTGGGCCAGGAGGATGTGATGGTGACTGAAGTCAGTCTACACTGCTTATCATGAGCCACTCCAAAGCAGAAGTATTTTGAAAAGAGCTATTTAGAGCAGCACAAAACTGAGCTAGACACCAAGTTAACAATCAGTGTGGATCACTGGGATGGAGTGCTCAACTCAACCCCTGGCTCTCTCCCATTTAGCAGCAGAGCTGAGCCCAGAGGACGGATGTTTGTTGAGAGAGACCCAGCTATGCAAACAGCATTTCACTGATTTAACTCAGGCCAGATATAACAAACTCAGTGCTGTTCCGTGGGAGGCTGCAAAACCAAAGGCTCGTTGTTGTGGGCAGGAGGGAGCGGCCTAAGTGTCTCTCCTGAGCCCACTTCTGTTCAGTGGCTCCATTACTGTCCTGGATAATGAAATAGAGAGGCTGCCTATTAAATTAGCAGGAGATAGAAGGCTGGGAGGGATTGCATGTACACAGGAGACAGAAGCAGAATTCAGGCAGGTCTTGATGAACTGGGAAATTGGTCTGAAAAAAGTTGGATAAAATTTAGCGAGAAAATGGGTACCCTGAATAACCAAGTGCAAAAGTACTGTGTGGAGAGCAATTCTCTTGATTCTTCAGAAGAGGATTTTGAGGTTATTGTGCCTCCCAAGGTGAACATTAACAGCCTTTATAATCCTGTCCTGAAAAGCCAAATGAGAATCCCTGGAATTGTTGAGTACAGGTTTGGAAACTGTGAGAAAGCTATGGACCATCTTTAGACAGTCTGAAGGATAACAGAAGATATTATTAGAGAAACTGATAGAGAAAATGGGATTTCTGGACAATGTTGAAAGCGCCAGAGTTATTTAGTTGTAAAAAGATAAGGGTACTGGTGGGGAAAGGAACGATAAAACTTCATGTAGATTAAAGACTGGTGCAAAGATCAAGGTAATAATCTATTCTTCATGTTCCTAATAGACTGGAAAAGAAGCTATGGGTTGAAACTGCAGCAGGAAACTCAAGCTAGATTAAAAAAAATGATTTCTAATCATGAGATTAGGTGAACAGTGGAATAGGTTGTGCAGCCTAGGGAGTTACAAAATCTCCTTTTATTGTAAGTCTTCAAAATCAGGTTGGGGAAACATCTGTTTGAAATTGTGCAAACACAGGTGAACCTGGTTTAAAGAAGAAAGACTCAGGTGATCTCTCAGAGTCCTTTCAGCTCCATTTTTAGATGATGCCATATTTTATATCTAAAATTAGAATGAAAGTATAGAGCCCACTCTAGGGGGTAGATATTTATATTTAATTTTAATTTTCAGCATAAGGCAGCCAATACACATGTTACCAATTTGTATATGCTCTTTCTTCACAACACACACCACAAGCCTGGGCTGTTTCTGCCTATATGGCTTTCCCAAATCCCTTCCAGGTTTCCAGGTCCTGAGAACAGAGATAGAGATCTGTCTTTCACTTATCTAATCAGAAGTTGTGTGGAGCCAGCTGTAAGCAAGGTGCATGCTACCTTTCACTAAATAACCTTCCAGCCCATGGTAAATTCTATTTGTTGTCTTAACTCCCTGCTTGGGAAACTCCCTGACTGCTTGGAAAACTGTTAGAAATGTAATTTTTTCTATAGCACTCTTCTGAATTTTTCCCAGGTCGTGTTAAAAAACACAGCAAACAAGCCAACAAATAGAACAAGCAATTAAAAACAGAAGCCAGAGGGATCAGAGTTTAGCACATTACCTATTAAACTGTGCTTTAGAGGAGTCAGAAATGCCAGGAGATGGCATGCTGCTTCAAAGTGTACAAAGAAATGCACACCAGTAGGGTTGAAGTTGCAGAGGAAAATGATGTTCCCTGCCCCAGCTGTTCCTCAGCATCTCTTGCCATTGCCTGCTTGGGGAAGTAGATTGAGTGCATCCTGATAAAGGACTTTGATTTCATTTTAGTCTTCACAGCCCTTGCTGGATTTCAGAGGCTGAGCTCTGTCTCTCCTTCTTAGTGAGCTAAAGACAGAAGAAAAATTAACCCATCATCTATAAGCTGAAGAAAAATAGCAGTTAGGGGAAAAAAAAGCAAGCATGTTACTGCTTCTAAGATTGAACAGCAGTTTATGTTTTATACTGGCACATGCATGGGCCAATATGTGACAAGGTGACATTCCTTTAAATATTTCCTATTTCAATTGTTTAATCTTCTCTTTGCTGACAAAGCTGCCTTTTTTCTTCTTGTGTAATCAAAATCTCTGGCATGTTAGGCTAATTGAAATGACAGGCAAAAGTTTAAAGTAAAATCGATTCTTTGTCACTGAAGCATCCCCAAGTGTTTAAAAGGGAATGTGAGCTGAGGAAACACAAGATATATGTTAACCAGTTGGAAACCAAAATCTTTTGCTATAGCAGCTTGCTTTAAGAAAATGAGAGTCGTTAATTTAGTGAAGATGCATTTACCACATTCAATTAATGAATTAATTCTGAGAATAATTGATTTTACATTTGAAATAGCCACAGATGCAAATGGGTGAATGATGCTGGGAGAAAGAAAGGAATTGAAAACAAGGCATTTTAAAAGCTTTAGAGCAGAAAATCCTGCTGTTTGTCCGTCTTTGGAGTTCCAGTGAGACAGAGCTGCTGGTTGCTGGAGTGAAAGTTAGTACTAAGGAATTCTGTGATGTTTAGCTGTTCCTAAATGCTGTTTCCATGTCCCATATCAGTAGGTGGTTTAGCAGGAACCTGTGCTAGGTAACTGCATTAATGAGTGGAGCCTAAGTACCAGAGACAGCCTGGCCTGTTTGACTTTCAAATTACCTGTAGGAAATGCTGCCTCATGAATATTAAATTTCAGCCTCCTCTGCCATGATCAATACATTAATTTTTATGTATGACCTCACAAAGATCCAGCCTGTCAAGCTACAGGCATTTGTCCAATATTCTTGTGTAAATATCAAGGCAGTTGGTTCTCAAAACCTGCTGCAATATTTCACCTAATAATAAAGGTGTCTGGCTGCATTGACCTCTTCATATCAGAAGTGGGAACCCAGGAAAATGCTGGCTAAATGGGACAAACTAATTTGGTATTTTGACAAACAAAGGGGCAATGAGTTTGGCTAAAAAATACGGCAAGTTCCCCCTCTGGGCTTGTTCTGAGCCTGGGGAACGTAGCTGGAGCAAGCCAGTCTTCCCAGAAAAATCACTCTCCATGGAAGGAACAAAATGTGTTTTTGCAGGAGCCTTTACATGGCCTTTGAAGGGAGCTGAGGTGCCTGGCTTAGAGACAGATGTCTTCACTCTGGATTTCAAATGTGAGAGGAGATGAACTCCCCTCTTCCCCTGGCTGTGGGAGATGCCAGCTCCAGAACAGAGAAGTGCAATGACCCATTCAGCAGCTGGAGCTGTCTGCCAGTTCACATGGAGAGGTGTTTAATGATATCTCAGAAACATCTCTTATTTATTTGGAATTCACTTTGAAGGACTACCTATTCCAATGTTTTCAGGTCAATGTGCCTTTTGAAATGCTAATCAGGTGGAATTGGCCTTTACCACAAGCAGATATTTGTATATCAAAGAGATTCCTTGCACACTTTGTCAGTCTGAACCAAGTTTAGATTACATTGATGCATTATTTTTAATGCTGATTCCTGCTAAAATCTTCTTTTCTACGTCATTAACCTTCTAATTATTTTTAGCCTAGTGTTAGTTAGCCGTTACCAGGCTCAGCACTGCACAGGGAAGTGAGTATTATTAATTCCAGTGGTTCATTACCCCTCTATTTTTACATGCAGGCATCACAAAGCTCGTGTCAGAAATATAAGTGGCAATATTGAGCGCTGTAACAGTGAACAGAGCTGAGATTTCCCTCCTCAGACTTCCTGTGGAGGATGTGCTGAGGCTCTCAAAACCCCCTGGAGGGGTCTATATGTTCCTCCACACCTTTCCCTGCAGAGGTTGCTCCAAGCAGGATGCAGAAGCTCCCATGGATGAGCAGGGACTGCAGAGCAGCTGCTTGGCTCTGCTGCAGCCCTTGGGCAGAGGCACTTGAGTGACAGAGGAGAGGCTGAACTGGCATTTCTTCCAGCACTTGTCCTTCCCTGCTAATGCAGCCAACTGGCTGAGATGACCTTCAGCTGGGAGTCTCTGAATGGAAGTAATTTTGTGATTAAACAAAACTAGACTTGGGGGAAGTTTGAACAGTCTGTTACAGAGCACAGTTTTATTCCTTGGTTTGCTCCCCTGCTGAAGGGATAAGCCACCAAAACCCAGGAATAAGGAACACCAAAGCTTCTAGGTGACAGAAATCGTAAACTCCAGATTTCACAGCAGATGCAGCACTGAATCCTCCATTGGGAAAGTTTTGTGTAGAGCTAAATCACTTTGTCAGAACTATTGATGGTAAAATTTAGCCAGATTTATTCACTCCCATTGTTTATCCAACCCTGCTAAAATAAATGGCACATGAAAGTCCTAATCTGAATAAAACCAATCTGTAAACAAGGCACAGGCACAAATTCACTGAATATGAATGGATTGCAACAAGTTACTGTGTCTGCTCTGTTTATTGCCATCTGCCATCTGTTTGGAGCAATTGATACTCATCCGAAGAGCCCTGAAGTAACAGGCTTTGTAGCACTCACGTTTTCTCCAAATACTGCTTATTTTAGCCTGGAAACATTTGTCTCTCCCACCACAGGTGATCAGCGAGTTTGAAGCCTCTCCCGACTCATTTTCCTACAGAATCCCCAACCTGAGCCGGAATCGCCAATACAGCGTGTGGGTGGTGGCCGTGACGGCTGCGGGAAGAGGCAACAGCAGCGAGATCATCACGGTGGAGCCGCTGGCCAAAGGTACCGGGACAGCTGCTCAGAGCCGGGCAGGGCTGTGCCGTGCTAATTGCTGCAGAGTTGTCACCCCGTGGTAATTGCTGCAGAATTGTCACCCCGTGGTAATTGCTGCAGAGTTGTCACCCCGTGCCTCCGTGAGGGTGGGTTTGTCAGGAGCCACTTCAGCTCGCTGCAAAAGGCGAGGTGACAACTGGCAGCTGATTGCTGGAGCTTTTGCTGGAGTCAGCAGAGAGGAGATGACGTGCTCCTCCAGGGGGTAACTCATCCAGCCTACCTTAGAAGGGAATAGATTGCTTTTTGGAGCAATTTTTATCTTCACTTGTTGGGTACAGGGGATTTTGCAGATGATGCCTCTTCCCCTCTGAATATGTTTCTTTTCCTTGCTGTACAAGGTAACTTCTTTATCATTCCTTTTCTTAGTAATATCTCTTGTGTACTCCCTAAGTACCATCTTCTGTATAAAATGGTCTGATTAACATATCTAAACTCTGAACAATTGTTCTCTACTTGCATTAGCTTTGAAGTTTGCTGCTTCTATTTCAGATATGATGAAAGGATAATGTGCCTCAAATCTTGAATATTTATTTCCAGCTGTATTAGTTGTTCTATTAAAAGATATTGCTGGGGCCTGTGAATTCTGCCTTTTGAGATGTGATGCTTGCAACATTAGAGTACCTTGGCTTGGAAATGGAGGCCTAACATTTTGAACAGCAAAGTGAGAAGAGTCCCATCCCACTCAATCTCTACATGGGGTCTTCAAACTGATTTTTTTTTTTTTTTTTTTTTACTACTCCACCTGGTACCATTACAGCCTGTGCCAGGATGGGCAGAGAAATGCACAGATCCCTAGAGCTGCAAAAATTAGATACATTTAATTGGCTTTACAGTTTTACAAGCCTGTTAATTCTACACTTGGGTGTTTAATGATGTAAAGATGTAAAATAGAGTGTCTAGAGCATTATGATGACCGGTTCTTTCTGAAAAGGCTTTGCTGAACTTCAGGCTACTGCCACCGACATGGAAGCACTTTCTGTATGGAGGAGCAAACTCCATCACCACAGGAAATCTCCCTGTTCCTACCTGTCTAGCTGGTAGCTCACCATTTTAATGATGGTAGATTAACATCAGAGCTGTTACCCTGGGCTGCATCAAAAGCAATTGAGGCAGAGGGTTTAGGGAGGGGATTGTACCCCTGTGCCCCTGCTCAGGTGAGGCCCCACCTGCAGAGCTGCCCCAGCCCTGGAATTCCCAGCACAGGGAGGCCGTGGAGCTGCTGCAGAGAGCCCAGAGGAGCCCCAGGATGAGCAGAGGGCTG
>VZUI01097670.1:0-78738 GCA_013401135.1 Cettia cetti | reverse complement strand
CGCGGAGCGCGGCGCGTTGCGGTGCGCGGGCAGTGCGCGGCAGCGGGGATGGGCGGCGCGGTGCCGGTACCGGGTCCGCTGCCGGCGTTGCTGCTGGCGGCGCTGGCGGCGGGGCTGTGCGCGGCGCAGTACGAGCAGTACAGCGTGCGCGGGTTCCCCGCGGCCGCGCTGGAGCCGCTGCAGCGCGCCTACGCGCGGGCGCTGGAGCAGTACGCGGACGCGCAATGGGCGGAGAGCGCTCAGGGGCTGGAGGCCAGCCTGCGGCTCCACAGGCTGCTGCGGGACAGCGAGGCGCATTGCCACCGCCGCTGCGCCGGGGAGCCCCCCGCGGGGGGGGATCCCGCCTCTGAGCCCCGCGGGGAGCGGGACCCCGCGTGGGAGTGGGAGCGGGAGCTGCGGCTCTTCGAGAGGCTGCTGCTCCGCGCCGGCTGCCTGCGCGCCTGCAAGCGTGAACTGCCCGTGTTCCAGCTGCGTTACCCGCCGGCGCAGACCCTGCGCGACTTCCAGCGCCGCCAGCCCTACCAGTACCTGCACTACGCGCTCTTCAAGGTGAGGCGGTGCAAATGGCAGGGGCAGGGGTGTGGGGGGGGTCCTGCTCTGCTGTCCTGCACCGCTGAACTTTCCCCTGCATCCTGCACCCCTCCACTCTGCCCCCTGGCTGGGGACACCCCTTCCCGTGTCTCATCCTGTGCCACACTTATCCTATATCTCCTCTTCTACTCCCCCATCCTGCATTCCTATCCTGTGCCCCCATCCTACACTGTCGGCCTGCCCCCTCTGATCTGCCCACCCTGAACCCCACTCCTGTCTATCTCTGTGCCTCCTAAATGCTGTTCCCCTCCATCCTGCACCCTGCTGTCAGGTGCTTCTCCTTTCCTTCACTTCCTATCTGGCATCCCCCGCCAGCTCCTCCATCCTGCCCCTGAGCTGTGGCACGTCAGCATCATCTGGGACACATCAGGCAGGATGACTGGGGGGCCCTGTGGTTGTGTCCCTCTGCCCCACCTTGCGTTGCCCTGGTGCCCCAAGGTCTCCCTGGACAGGCAGAGCATTGCCTGGGGAGAGTGCACAGGGGCTGCCCAGCTGAGGGGCCTGAGCTGGAGGGTCCTGTGCCTCTGTGGTTGTGATGGGACACGTGTCTGGATGCTCCGTAAGAAAGAAGGGCTTGCTCAGCTTCACAGTGCATACGTGGAGGGAGGTTTTGTGGAGGGAGGTTTCATAAGGCATCCCCCTCGGGTGCCCATGTGTTGGCCAGAGTGTCTCTGGCAGGGGACAGTCCTCCAGGCAGGGTCCTGGTCCCTGGCTGCTGGCCACTCTGGGTGCTGTTTTAGCACTCAGTGCTGCAGCCCCACTCACCTGGCAGTGGTGAGGGACTGCCTGGCTTCATCCTTAATGCCTTTTCCTCTTGCTGCTCTGGCCCAAACCCATTTCATGGACGGGTTGTTCAAACCACCCTCCCTCCCTGGCGTCTCACCCCCTGAAGCTGCAACCTGAGAGCTCATAAAGCAGCAGGGGCGGCAGCCGGGTCTGATGGCAGTGCTGGAGAAGAGCAGATGTGTGGGTCAAGCCCACACCACATGGATCCACCTCACACCACATGGATCACTTCTGGCTGGATGTGGGGGCTAATGAGGGCTGAGTTCCCTGTGCCCACCATGGGCACAGCCAGGAGCTTGGTGTGGCTGGAGTTACCTGCAATGTCCATGTTCCCAGATGCTGTCTGTTCATCACTGCCAGTGCACGATTGTGCAGCGTGGGTGCAGGGCTGTTCCCCACCAGGATCACCCCTCTGTCCTGCAGCCCAGGGGTCTGGCTGGGTGCTGAGGCCCCCTTGGCTGCAGCGTTGCTCAGGCTGTCCTGCAGCAGGTCTCTGCACCGGCTCCTCCTCCCTCCACAGTCAAATAAGATCGAGAAAGCCGTGTCTGCTGCCCACACCTTCCTGCAGAAAAACCCCAAGCATGAGATGACCTTGAGGTACCTGAACTACTACAGGACGATGCTGGATGTGGACGAATACCTGGTCGACCTGGAAGCTCGGCCCTATGAGGTAAGGAGGGGAGGAGGCTGGGGCAGGAGGGGGGCTCCCCAGGGCTCGGAGCACGCCTGGTCCTGCCAAGCCCCGAGGGAAGCAGCTCTCCCTCACTAAGCAGTGGTCCTCGGCAGCCGATATTCGTGCGCTCAGTGAAGCTGTACAACAACGGGGATTTCCGGAGCAGCGCAGCCGACATGGAGCAGGCGCTGGCCGAGTACTACAAGGCGTATGAGGACTGCGTGGCCGGCTGTGAGGGTGCCTATGAGCTTCAGGAGTTCAAGGACTTCTACCCTGCCATCGCAGGTAGGGGAGGGCTAGGGGATGGCAGACTCGGGGAGGTGATCAGGGCTGCAACACTCGGCATCTCCCCCCAGACCACTTTGTGAGCGTGCTGCAATGCAAGGTGGACTGCGAGACCGAGCTCACCCCCAACGTGGGTGGCTACTTCGTGGAGAAGTTTGTGGCCACCATGTACCACTACCTGCAGTTCGCTTACTACAAGCGTGAGTGCCAGTGGGAGCAGGGGCACCCTGGGGCACCCTGGGGTGCTGCGGGCCCTGGGAAGGGTGTCACCCCCATGTCACCTGGCTCTGCTTACTACAAGCGTGAGTGCCAGTGGGAGCAGGGGACTGTGCACCCTGGGGTGCTAGGAGGGGTGTCAGCCCCATGTCACCGGGCTCTGCTCCCCGCAGTGAACGATGTGCAGGACGCTGTGCGCAGCGTCTCCAGCTACATGCTCTTTGACCCGGGTGACACGGTGATGCAGCAGAACCTGGTCTATTACCGCTTCCACCGCGAGCGCTGGCGCCTGCGGGAGGAGGACTTCGAGCCACGGCCGGTGAGGACCCCCCAGCCCCCCCCTCCCGAGGCCCTGCACTGCCCAGAGAGGGGCTGACACGGCCCCTCTGCCCTGCTGTGCCCAGGAAGCCGTGAGGTACCACAACCAGACGGCTGCTCAGAAGAAGATGCTGGAATTTGCCCGGCAGTATCTGCAGGATGATGATGAGGTATCTGATGGGCCCGATGGGGGATGCAGGTGGGGCTTTTGGGGGTGCTGGGTGGCTTATGTGGGTGCTACAGGGACTTTCCTCAGGTGGGGGTCTGACCCCCAATCCAGCCCTGGAGCAGAGACTGCAGGTGAGGCTGCCAAGCCCCCCCTGCCTCCTCCTGCCCTCCTGTGCTGCAGATGGAGGTGGATGGTGGTGAGGGGCCAGAGGTGCTGGACCTGCCCTCTGATGGCGAGTTTGAGGGCGAAGGTGACTACGAGGAGGGCTTCTTCGCAGAGTGGTGGCAGGAACCCAAGACCAAAGGAGACAAAGACGACCAAGGTTCCTGATATCAGGGCTGGGGGCTGTGCTGTAGGGTGGGGGCGGGGTCTGCTGCCCACACCCCTGGTGCCACTAAACTCTCTTTATTTGCAGAGATCCTATGATGAGCCAGGTGAAGGGGCATCCAGCACCAACTGAGCTGGATGGTGGTGGCTCTGTGATGCCTTCTC
Organism: Cettia cetti; assembly: GCA_013401135.1. NCBI lineage: Eukaryota > Metazoa > Chordata > Aves > Passeriformes > Sylviidae > Cettia > Cettia cetti. Next base: position 75,208 of record VZUI01097670.1, on the reverse strand, counting down.
GGGGACATTGGGCTTTGGGCTCCTCCCCAAAGCCACTGGTAGAAACTCAGACTTATGGGGAGAGGCCAATCTTGCCTAGCATCCTGCAGCAGGGCTGCCTTTGCCACCTGGACATCTGCTGCCCTGGCACAGCCCAATTCCCACCAGTGGAACACCAGCAGCCCTGAACGCCCCTCCCTGCCCAGGGGCCTGGGCCATCCCTTCCCCCAATGCCCCAGGAGCCCTGACCTGCAGTGATGCCCCACAGCACTGAGGTTTCCTGTGTCCCTCAGCTGCTCCCCAGGAAATGTGGATGATGCACCAGGATCAACCCTGTGTTGTCTTGAGGGGTTTGGGGGGCTACCCCTACTTTGGGAGCAATGCACAATGCTGCTGGAGCTGGTCCTGCCCCTTCCTGAGGCTCTCTGAGGCTCCTGCTCCTGTTCCTCCAGCCTCCCAGGCAATCTGCCAGCTCCCATAGCCCAGGTGCCCTTGGACTCCCCAGCCTGGTGCTACAGGGGGCTCCTGGTGTGCCACGTTCCTGTGTCACCACGGGGCTGCAGCCTGGGGAGGCTGTGGTGCCCGTGCCCTGCCCATGCCTTGAATTTTTGCCACACCAGCCCTTTCTAGTCTTAAGCTCCATTAATTTAAGATTTCCCCTCTTGCACAGTTGCTCTTTTTATATATTTACTGGTGCTGAACTTTTAATAAAATCCAGACTGGTCTTTTCACGGCTGCCTCCACCTTCTGCACGCTGCCAGTGTGGGATCCAGGAGCTCAGGGTGGGAGAGGCTCTGCTGTGGGAGGGAAATGAGTGAGTACAGGCCTGGATGTCTCCACAGGTGACTTGGGGGAACTTGTGGGGCTGGGGACCCATGGAGGCCATGGGAGCAGCCAGGCTCCTGTGAGGCTCTGTGTTCCCTGAGGGGGACCCCAGCTGGGATCCATGACACCCCCATTGTGCAGGGGAGGCTGTCAGGTGGGGTGGAAGGGGGGAGCTGCAGGGGGCTGGAGGCGGCATGTCCTACCCCATATGGATCTTTGGGCTGTGATATTCATGACCTGATGGTTGTTTTGGGGTGCAACACTGTCACAATGCTCCTTGGGGATACATCATCCCGCTCCTGGATCCGAGGGTGCAGCCTGGCCCCCACCATGAATGTGGGGGGGTGTCAGGGTGGGAGGCCCAGCCACCTGCCTGCATCAGGGCAGTTTGGGGCTCACTGTTGGTGCTGGCAAGCCTTTGCCAGTCCTAGGCAGGAGGCATCGGGCAGCGTGTGGCCGCTGGCTCCTCCCTGCCGTGTTCCCGCTCCGCATGGAAATTGGCTACGAGGACTGAAACTGAGAGGCTGAATCACAGCGTTGGCCCCGGGGAAGGGAAGGGATGGGAATGGAAGGAAGGGGGTGGCAAGAGGCTGCCAACACCCTGCCCTGCCTGGAACCCCTGTTCACCAGGGCTTTTCCAGCTCTGCAGGGCACTGGGCGGGGGCAGGGTCTGAGCCCCCAGACCCGTGGGCAAATCTCAGGGCTTGAGGAGGCAGCGCTGGGAGGGAGCACTCACTGCACCCTGCACCGGGACAGGGCTGTCCTATCGCTTGGGAGGGGTGGGGTTTGTCACCGATGGGTCACAGCCACCTCGGGAGGGGAGTGCCAGCCTGGTGGGGTGTGGTCGGCAGCACTCGAGAATGGATGAGCGAGGAGCACTCAGCCCAGAGGACAAAGGCCTGTGGATCTTCCCAACAGCTGGGCAGCTGGGCAAGGGTGGCACTGGGCCCACAGGGCCTCCGCCCTGCTCTGACACACACCTGGGCACCGTGTCCCCTCCCCAGCTCCACACTCATGTGAGAAGACAGCTCCTTGCTCCCACTGATCTGCTGGCACCAGGCAAAGCCCCTTGCAGCCATGAGCTGGGGTGCCCAGGATCCCTTCCCCGCTCCCACCTGCAGCCACTGGATGTGGAGGGGCTGGCTGCACCCATCACACCTGGGAGTGCCAGGCAGGAGTGGCAGCGCTGGGGACAATGGTGTGACACCAGCAGTGGCTGTGACGGTGAGCATGGCCACCATCCTGTCCCCCGGGACATGAAGAGTCGAGCTGCAGGGCAGTGCCAGGGGTGCAGAGATGGGATACAGAGTGACTGATTGGGGACATGGAGGTGGAATGCAGGGGGCTGCAGGGGGCTGCAGGGGCCAGGCTGCAGGAAGCGATGGGTTGCATGGTGAAGGCATTGTCGCGCTTCCCTGACACCCTCGACCTTGAGCAAGAGGGGAGCATGAATGAGATTTCTGGCTGACACCTCAGCTGTGCTGCGCCCTGCTCTGCCATGTCGTGCCGTGCTGTGCCGTGTGCCTGTTTCCTTGTGCCGAGAGCTCTTTCGCTGTGCTCCGGATCTCCCGCTCAGCGCACAGCCACGAATTCCCTTTTTTTTTTGCAGGGGCGGTGGAAGCTCTGTCTGTCACCTCCCTTCGGAGCTGAGAATCCCCGCCTGGCAGCGCTCACAGCCAGACGTGCCAGGGAATCGTACAGGCTGCAGGATGGTCCCTTCTCATCCTCACTGGGGCAGAATCCTCCTGCTCCCCACACCTGGGGGTCCTGAGGTGGGCTGGGACGTATCCAGTGGATGACTCGGGCACTGGGTGACGGCGGCTTCGCCCGGGACGCGGCGGCAGCACCCGGCCGGACCGGTCCGGCGAGGACCGGGTTGACGCAGCGCCAGCAGCCCCGAGCCCTTCCCGAACGCCGCTTCCTGCCGCCCCCGCGCTCCTTCCTCAGGTGGTCCCCGCACGGCCCCGGGGGTCCCCGCGCCCCCGGCCCTGCCCAGAGGCGGCTCCCGGCCCCACCTGGCCGCGCCCAGTGACGTCACCCAGGTGGTCCCCTCGTGGTCGCGCCCTCACTCCGCCGCCGCGCCCCGCGCGCCCCGCCCCGCTGTCCAATCACCGGCGGGCGAGGGGCGGGGCGGCCGCGCCCCCGCCAATGGGGAGCGGATAAACACGTCCGGAGGGGGCGGAGCCCGGCGGGCCCGGGGGTTGATGGACGTGCGGGGCATCCAATAGCGACGGGGCGGCGCGGGGGCGGGGCCTGTGGCGGGCGGGGCAGTGCGAGGGGCGCTGCTCGCCTTTTGTTCGGGCAGGAGCGGGCGGGCGGCGGAGAGCGACGGTGAGCGGGGTCGGGGCACCGGGACCGGGCGGGGAGGGACGGTGAGTGGGGCCGAGGCACCGGGCACGGGTAGCAGCCGTGAGCGTGACTGGCGCACCGGGCACGGGGAGCGACGGTGAGCGGGGCGGGGCACCGGGTACGGGGAGCGACGGTAAGTGGAGACGAGTCAGCGAGCGTCGGGCATGGTGGAGCGACGGTGAGCGGTAGTAGGCCGGCGGAACCGGGCAGGGATCGCGACGGTGAGCGGGGACGGGTCCGGAGGACCGGGCTGGCGGAGATCGCGGCGAGGAGGGTCCGGTGAGCAGAGTTGGAGCGGCCGGAACCGGACCAGGGTCGTTCTGGGCTGGGCTGCTCCGGGGCCGTGCGGGCTCCGCCGTGCGGGGCTGGGGAGCGGCTGCGCTCGGGGCGGGGAGGATCTGGGTGTCCGGGCCGGGCAGCTTCGGGCGTCCCGGCTCGGCCCCGCTGCCGCCGTCTGGGGCTGGGCTCCCCGTGTGCTGCCCGTCAGCTCGGCCGGTCCTGCGCGGGACCAGTTGGGCGGGTCCCCGGGGCTTCCCCCATGGGCAGCTCGGCTGCCCCGGGCCGTCCCGGCCCATTCCCAGAGCCGCGGGAGTCAGTTTGGGAGTCGCTGCTCCGCGCTCCTGTGCGAGGCGGCGACTCTGTCCCCGGCCCCGCCCGGAGCTGCCGCTGGGCGGGCGAGGCCCTGGCACGGCGCTCGCCCGGTGCTGTGGAGCTCTTACGCAAACTGGGCTGCTCCGTGCCCAGAGTCACACCTGGGGACACTGCGTGTTGCTCTCGAGGCCATCTCGGATCCCCTCGACATCGCCGTCCCTACCCGCGGGGCCGGGGCTACCCTTTGCCCACCGCCGGGCTTGTGAGGTCTGGGGGCTGAGAGGGCCGAGGGAAATGCGGGTGACCTGACATCACCCAGACAGCCCCCGCGGGTTAGGGGTGCTGGGCACAGTGCAGATGGGGGGGGTCCCAGGTGAGCCCCTGACAGCGGACATCCACACCGGGAAACGGCGGGGGGAGCGAAACTTGGCTGTTTGTCTGATGTTTGGAGAGGAGAGAGCGCGCTAATTGCGTTAGCTGAGTGATTAGCTTAATTAATCAGGTTTACAGCACAGATTAAAGGATAATGCTGAAATGTTGCTGGGAGTTGCCCGGAGAAGGCAAACGTGGGCTGTCATACGAGCAACGCGAGGAGAGTGAACGCTCAGGAGGGCACGGCTGCTGCTGGGGACGGGACGGGGTGACCTGCGCCACCGCTGTGCCTGCACGGGTGTGAGGGCATCAACCTGCACCCTTCTCCAGCCCGGCTGGAAGTTCTTGCACACCCGGCTTCCCTTTAATGCTGTTGGGGTGCCTGAGTGCGTCCCATGTCTGGTTTGATGTTCCCTTGTCAGCTTTACCAGAAGGGTGGTGGGGGCTGGGAACGCCCTGTGACACAGCCCCCTCAGTCACTTCACCTCCTGCTCCAGCTCACGTCGTGCTGGTTTTTGCGCTGGTGCCAGCCCCGACCAGCTCGCGGGTCTGGTGTCCGTCTGCCATCGGCTGGTGGGGAGCCGGGGGCGCAGCGTCTCCCTGCCAGCTGCCGCAGGGATGGAGCTGGAGCAGTGCCGGGGGCGTTTGCTCCGGGCTGTCAGCCGCATCCCGGGCAGGTGCGGTGTCCGCGGGGGCTGCTCCAGGCTCCACTCTCTGAGCGTCCGGCCCAGCCGGAAAGGGGATGAGAAAATTATGTGGGTCCGTTTCTGTGTCCTTGTCGGTGTCAGAGCTGGCTGGAAGGGTGCAGGGCACCCACTGGAACTGTGTTTGCACGTTTGAAGCCTGTGATCGCTCATTGTTTTGGAGGATTTCCACGAAGCGTCATGAAAAACCCATTTTGCTGCTAATTTGGCTTAAACAAGTTGGCCATCAGGACGGGGACGCGCAGAGCTGCTGGCAGCGGTGAGGATTGTGCTCCCTCCTTGCGCTGTGGCTGCTGAGCCGGAGCAGGGACAGCCGTGCGTGCCCAGGGCTCAGGGCGCTGGGGAAAGGTGGGGCGGCCGTGCGGGGCCCTCCCTCAGACAATGGCGATACAGTCTATTGTCTGGGCGATGTGCCGTGTCCTTGCCGGCTCCAGGAAGCGCATTCGTCCCCGGGGAGGGGCTGGGGGGACGAGCCGGGCTGCTGGGAGGGGTCTCCTGGGGCTGGGTGTGCGAGTAGTTTGTGCACCGTGCCCGGAGCCTCCGCGGCAGTGTGGGTGAATCGTGGCCGAGCTGCAGCCGAAGGCCTTGGGGAATGTCCCCTCTGGTCCTGGTGCCGCATTTCAGTGTATCATTCGGCGCTGCCCTAATCCCATTAACTCACCCCTTTGTTTCCCCCACCTGGAACCCTTACTCAGCCCTCGGACGGGCGGGCACTGCGGTACAGCTGCGCGGCTCCTGCAGCTCAGCCCGTTCCTGACACAGTCTTTCCCTTCAAGACTGTGGTTTGGTGTGGGAGCGCTTGATGGGATTTGGCTTTTTATCACACTTCCAGATCTCCGGGATTTAAGACGGCGCTTTTGCCGGGCGCGCTGCCGCTCGCAGATGGCAGAGCCTGTGAGCGAAGCTGCCCTTGGCCCCGCTCCGCAGGCTGGGGGAGCAGAGCCTCTGCACAGAGAACTCGCAGAACTTTAATTGCAGCATCTGTACCGATGCTTGTGCGGGTTTTGAAGGTTTAAATTAGACTGACTTCTAATTAACAGAAGTTAAAAAGAAACCTACTGTCTATTACAGCAGTATAACTCTACCTCAGAGTTCAGATGGTGCTTCCTCACCTAGACAGGGTGTGTGGGCACCCAGCATCACCCACAGCTGGGGGTAGGTGGTCAGTCCCAGGCCCGTGTAGTGTCCCAGGAGGGTCGGTGTGAACGGAAACGGCTGGGGATGGCAGCTGGGGAGGACACCGGGGCTCCGTTGATGCCTTGAATCGCCTTCTCTGCTCTGGAAGGGTTGGTTTTACCCCTCTTTGCTCATGGACGTACTTGACAAAGTGGTGGGCGAGGGGGTGGGAAGGTGCAGGTACTCTCACTCCAAAAAGGCTTAAAACTTGACCTCAGCACCATGTCTGTGCTTAAACAGGGCTGGCTTTGCAGCCACACCCGGTTTGTCGATGGCTGCGGAGGGGGGGAGGTGAAGATGTTTCTATTTAAGCGGAGGTTTGAAATACCCTTCTAAATACACCGTCTCCGATGGGTTCTGCGGCGGCTGCTGACGGGCCTGGAGGCATCCTGGCACGCCTTGGTCTCCCGGCTCCGGAATCGCTTTGGAAACAGGGCAGGAGCTTCATGCCGCGGCTGCCGGGGCTTGTCGGGCAGCCCGCGACATCTGCGCTGTCTGTTCCCAGCGAGTCCTCGATCTCCTTCCCAGGCCCGGAGCTGCTGGCGGGGTGGAGGCGGAATGCTCCGTGTTTTCCCAATATCCCACGCCTGGGTGATGCCACCTGGGAGGGGGTGGCGCTGGCCGTGCCCTCCAGAGGGGCTGCCCCGGTGCTGGCAGGGAGCACAGACCCCGTGGGGTGGGTGCGCTGGGGTCCCCTGTGGCTTTTGGGGGTGGGTGGCTGGATGGAAAGCGCGTTCCTCTGTGTGGGGGGAGAGACCTTTGGCTGCTGGCAGAGCCTGCCCTAATCGCGGTGACGCTCGGGCAGAGCCCTGGTGACAAATCATTAACTTGCTCCGACAGGCCGGGTGCTGACGGCTCTTGGTGATAATTTCTTGTGAAGCGTCTGAACTTTGCAGCTGTAATGCAACTGGATGGAGAAATTAAGCTGGGGCTCAGCACCTCTGCCCTCTTCCTCACTGCCCCAGCTCCTCTGGCAGGGCCAGGTGGCAAACCTTGTGTCCTGGACACCGTGGTTGGAGCTGGGAACAGCCAGCAAGGTCCAGAGCCTGCAATTATAGTGTTCTTAAAGAACAACTTGTTCTTTGTGCTCATTGAAACAAAATAATGATTTCTGATTTTTTTTTTTAATCCAGATGGAGTAATTGTGATTAATCTAACCATGCCAGTTCTCCTTTCTATGAGCAAGTGGCAAATTCCCATCTTTCCTCAGACATGATTCTAATAAGATCAGCAAACTGTGAGGAGGAGATGAGCCCATGATCCTGGTGCTGCTGCAGGTGGAGGTGTCTGTGCCAACAACTAGGGATGTGGGGAGGGGGATGCTCTGCCAGAGACCCCACAGTGGGTCTTTGGGAGGTGAATGTTCCTGGGAAAGCTTTCCCTGGGCTGAGGGTCCTGCTGTGGGCCCTGTCCCCTGCACAGGAGTGGGGGGTGGGTGCCACGCTCAGTGCTGTGTGTGCACTTGCAGCAGGAGAGCACTTGATGGATAATCCTGTGTCGGTTTGTGATGTGAAGTGCCAAAACATCACAGCCTGGGCCTGGCGTGTGCTGGAGCTGTCAGGAGCTGTTAATTCAGGTGCAGACGAGGCGTTTCAGGGACATGATCTGGGTTGATGGAGAGCATCAGCTGAGCGCAGCAGGTCGTGGCAGAGTTGCCATGTTCTGGGGCTGCTCTGCTGCCAGAGCCTGGTCTGGTGCTCAGGGGGATGCAGCACCCCCAGCAAGAGGAGCCAGAGCTTTGTATGAGGCATTCAGCAGCTCAAAGGTAACAAGATAATGGTAGCTGAAATATAAAAGAGGTTTAGAGCCCCCGCCAGTGAAGGAGCCTGGATCTGAAGCTCTTGCACCCCTCTGCCTTTCCTGAGTGCCCCGAAGTTGTCAGAGCTGCTGAGGCAGCCAGGAGCCATTCTGGACCCGAGTACATCCATGCACAAAGGCTATGGGCTCCTTTGTGTGCAAGGCCAGGCCAGTGGTTTTGCCTGCTCTAACGAGAGGCTGATCCCCTGCCGCTGTCTCTTCCTCATTAAACTTCAAGCTGCTCTCATTCCCCTTTGAATTCTTCCACTCATCTTCCCTGTAAAGCCCCATTGAAAGGGCTCCTGGTGCCGGGATCTGACTCAAACGCTTCCCATTGATGCTGGTGAGGTCTTGACAAGCTCCTTTCTCTGCCTGCTCCCGCTGCGTGTTCCTGAGGATCCTCTTCAAAACCGCTGAAGCTTTTGTACAGCGTCTGCAGGGCCTTCGTTAGCGGCTGCCCCAGCTTCCTCAGCCCTCGCTGTCGCTTCAGAGCCTTTGAGCAGGGGGTGTGGGTGTTGGGGGATTCGAGGTGCGGCTCTCTTGGGTGCTTGGGGCTCTGGGTGCCCTTGCCTGGGGGCAGGCTCTGTGCTGTGGCTGCCGGGGCCAGGGCTGTCTGAGCGGGCAGTTGCTAATCCCCGGCTGCTCCAGGAAGGGGGGACCGGAGATGGCTTGTGTGTAGCGTAAGTGCTTCTAAAATAGAGTCTTTTCTTGTGCTGCATTTATTGAATTGCCTTAACTGTCTCTTCCCTTTCCTTAAAAGCCTTGGTGACTGTAACTGCAGCCACTCGCAGGCTCCCACCACCAAGCTCAGCTGCTCACATGCTGTGGCTGCATGAGGAGCCCCCCCAGCACTGCTGCCCTTTGCTCCTGGAGGATGTGAGCTCTGGGGGGCTCTGGGGGGCTCTAGCAGCCCCCTGCTGGCACCCACACTGCTCCATGCTGGGGTGAGGGAAGGCTGGACCTGCACGTGATGAGTTCAGGCTGCCCTCACACCCACTGACCCTGAGACCCAGTGCCTGTTCCAGTGCAGCCCCTGCCAGGGGCTTGTGAGGGTGCCCTGTGCCCCCCACCTGCTCCCGCTGGGGTGAGCCCACACTGGGGATCACAGCTGCTTGCCCCAGCCACTGCTGCTCCACAAGAAGCCCCTGAGCAATTATTTCTGCATGAAACAGCACTCACTGCTTTCCTGCTGGTGTTCTGGGCAGCTCGGCTGTGTCCTGCCTGGTGAGGCTGAAGGCTTCACGGCAGCTGGTGAGAAGGGCTGCTTGTTTGCCAGAGACTTCCTCTGCAGACGGTGTCCCGGGGGGCCGGTGCTGCTTGGACACTGATCAAATGGCTCTGGGGGAGGATGAGCTGCTGGCCAGCCCGCGGGAGCTTCCTCTGCCTTCCTGGCTGAGGGAAGTGGTGGGAGAGGGATTAACCTTTTCCTGGCAGTGCTCTGCTTGGGTAACTGCAGGCCCTGCCTGTCCTTCATCCTGTGGCTGAAGCCCCTCAGGTGTCCTGGCCCCTTCCCCATTGTGGTGCAGGAGCAGGCTGGAGGTTCTCCCCAAACATGCTGTCCCCTCTGAGCAGTCCCACACATCTGTCTCACTGTTCCTGGGGGATTTCTCACTTCCCAGGGGCAAGTCCTGTTTCCCTGGGGTCTAGGCTTGTGTGGAGTGGGGCTCAGCTGAGGCCTGGTGGCACCATTCTGCCTTTCCTGCTCTGCCAGCCTGATGGGGGCAGGTGAGGGCTGGGCCCAGCAGCAATCCTCCTGCCCACAGGCCTGATGTGGGAGGGCTGGAGCCCACCCAGACATGCCCCCTGCTCATGGCTGACCCTTCAGTGTGGGTATTTTCACGTGCCCCAAGTAACACCCTGCTTCTCCCTCCTGCCTGAGGGTCTTTTCCCACTACAGCACTTCCCTAGAAACATTGCCACGAAATGGCTCCTGATCAGGTGAACCCAGGTGTAACCAGCACCCTGGTGCCCCTCTCCTGCTGATCCTGCTGAGGAGGAGAGAGGGCACCTGAGGACAGAGCCAAGCTGTGGAGGATGGGGGAGAAGCTTGTGTCAGTGTCTGCCCCTCACTGAGTGATGAGCAGGGCACTCTTGAGACAGGGTTCAGAAAATGTCACTGCTCACTGTAGGAGTGTCTGACATTTGCTCTGCTGGCCCTGTCACCTGGGGTGCTGTTGGCCTCGCTGGCCCCTGTGGCGATGAGCAGACGCTGTCAGGGGGATGCTCAGGGGAAGGACAGGTGCCTGTGTCTCTTTTGTGGGGCTCCTGGTCCCACTCTCCTGCTTGGAGCTCATCTGGGGCTGATCACTCCAGAAGCTGTGCTGGCTTTTGATGTCCCTGGGTGCTGTGGTGCAGACGGAAGGGGTGGCTCATGCATAATGCAGGGCTCTGTATGGCGTCTGAGCCCAGCTCCTGGAGGTTTGGAAAATTAAGTGCCTGTCTGATGCCTGTAAATTGTGGAGTGGATGTCACTGCTCTACAATGGTGCAGCAGCATCAGCCCCTGCCAGATCTGTCTCACTGCTGCCTGGGGTCCCTGCCCTGGCCCGGTTGTGTGATCTTTTCTGCTCTCAGCTCTGCTCTTCCCCTGCCCACCTTATCCAGGGCAGCTTTCCAGTGTTTGCCTGGGGTGTTGGGGCCCTGTTGCTGTGCTCTGCAGGTGGGATGGGTGCTGGCTCACCCAGCTCCTGCACCGTGGTGATGTGCCCTGCCAGTGCCACACTTCATAAAGCATGACTATTGCTACTCTTGAGTTTCCCGACACAATTTGGAGACTCTACCACCATGGCCAGGATGACCCAGCTGAAGGGCTTGAGCTCCCAAATACCAATGCAGCACCACACAAGTGCGGGTGTGCAGCACCATGGCTCTCACGGCCCATCATCCCTGCTGTGACACGGGGTGGGGAGCAGAGCTGTCTCCTCTCGCCCCCAGCACCATGTGTCACACACCGTCCTGCCCCCCTGATCAGATATCCCAGCTCCTGCCCGCCCTGAGAAGGCTCTGCCTCCACCACCCTCCATTAGCAGGTCCCTCCATTGCCTGACCACCGTGCATTATGCACAACCCATTATAGCTGCTCTGAGGCTGCCAGTGCTGCTTGACAGCTCAAAAAATATTGGATTGGCAGCAGCAGCGCCCTGCCGCGGCTCCGGGAAGGCGGCGGCGGCTGGGGCTGGACGCGGGGGGCTGCAGGATGCTCCCAGCCGGGGGGGACAAGCGTGGCACGCTCCCGTTTCCCATCTGGCCGCTGCTCCAGCGAATGAGGGCTTGGGATTCCTCCCTGCGAGCGCCGGCCTGTGCAGCTGGCGAGGGCTCGGCCGCTCCTTGGGAACAGCCGGCAGCGGTGGGACGGGCCGAGCCAAGCCCGTGCGCGCCGTGCCGCGCCGGGACGCCCCACGGAGCCGCGTCCTCGGCCACCACCCGACGCCCTGACTCAGCCGCCGGCCTGGCGGGGGGCTCAGCTCGGTCTCCTCGCTCCCCCAGGAGGGTGCTGGGGCCCGAGGCTGCCGCCCCAGCCCGGCTGGTCCCTGCGGGTCCCGCGCTGTGCTGGCGGCTGGAGCGGAGCCAGGGGCTCGCGGCCGCCCCGGTGCAGCCCGGCGCAGGAACCGGGGCCGGTGCAGGTGGTAATTAGGCTGTTTGGAAGTGGGTGCTGCTGCGCCCAGGTATGCCGGGCGGCAGCTGCTCCCTTCGCTGCTTATCGTCTCTGAAACTCTGACTCATTCCACTCCTGAGCGGCCGGGCAGGGATCGGAATCCTGGGTGATGGGTCAGCGGAGGGCTGGGCGGGTGCTGTCTTCACCCCTCCCTCCCCGCCTGCCTCCAGCCCTCCCTCCCCGCCTGCCTCCAGCCCTCCTGGCCCTGCCGGGGGCCTGGATGCAGCGCTGGTGACTCACAGCCCTGAGCGAGCTCAAGCATTAATCCATGAGCCATCCTCCCTCCCTCCCCCTTGTATCCCCAAATTAAAGACAAGGAAATCCCAGCCCTGCTCGCAGCAACCTTGGCTGGTTTGTCCTGAGTGTTGGGATGTGCCGGGCTGCCCTGTCCCGGCACTGAGTGGGGAGTGCCCAGCCCCGGACCGCACTGTGGGTGCCTGTGGTGCTGAGCACCCGTGGGAGAGCTGAGCCAGTGGCTTTGCCTGCTTATTTTTAGGTGCTTTAGGAGTGTCCCAGGAAGCTTCTAAAAAGGTTCATTTTATGCTTGGAGCTCCAGCCATATGGCGCTTGGAACTTCTGGCATGTCCCCAGCTCTTTGCAGGTCTAGTCTCTGGAAAGGGGTCTTAAAAAAGCTCACGGGCCGCTGAGGGACTCTGGAGCTTGTGGTGTCCCAGTGTGCCGGGCAGAGCCTGCCCACACCTTGGCAGTGGTGAGACACAGTGCTGTGAGACACGGCGCTGTGAGACGCAGCCGCGCTTCGTGTCTGAACATGAGCAACAAAGTGCTGAGCTTTGGGTTCGTCATCACGGTGCCGCCTTTCATCTCCAGTGGGGGAGGAGGGCAGCTAGGGATCGGCTCCATCTGCTCCTGGGCTGCGCAGGGCCAGCAGCTGCACGGGGGGCTGCTGTGCCATTCAGGGGCTGGAGAGAGGCAGGAGGGTCCTGCGACAACCTGGGCACTCCTGGAGGTGTAACCTCGTCCCTCCCCACCCCACAGAGCAGCCATGGAGGTGATGAACATGATGGAGCAGCCAATCAAGGTGACGGAGTGGCAGCAGACCTACACCTACGACTCCGGAATCCACTCCGGTGTCAACACGCAGGTGCCCTCCGTCAGCAGCAAGTGCCTCGGGGATGATGACGAGGTGTATGGGAAGCAATACACCATCAAGAAGACAACCACCACGAGTTACTGCCAGGGAGGGAACCAGGGCCAGAGCCAAGCCCAAGGTAAGGGGCTGTGGGGGCTGGCACATCCACAGGCTTAGCTGCTCATCTTCTGCCTTCCTCTTCCTCCCCTGTAGCCATGCTGCTTCTGGGTACTTCTCCATGCTGGCTTCCACACCCTGGGAGTTGTTGCTGCCTAAAATATGCTCCCTCCTGTCCTCCTTCCCAGCACCGAGAGGCTCTTGTGCGGGGGTGGCGTGTGGTCAGCCAGCGCTGGCGCAGAGCTGTGCACACATCCGAGCGTGCCAGCGGGTTGGCTTGAGATGGGAACAGCTGATCCCGGCCCACAGATCTGTCACCTGCTCTGCTGCCTGTCTGCCTGCTGGGAAGCCTGTCCCAGTGTGGCTGGCAGAGGTGCCAGTGTGTGCCATAACACCGTGCCACTGCCACAGCTTCTCCTGCTGAGGCGAGGACAACACGGAGCTGCAGCCTGGAGTGAAGGAGATGCTTTCCCCAGCTTTATCCCCTCAAAGGGGGCTGGTTTGCTCTGCTTGCCTCTGCAGTTCCCTGTCAGCAGTGGGTCCTGGAAGGTTTATTTGCCAGCTCCTGCGAGGATCAGATCCCTCTATGGGACCCTGTGCACTCCTTGTGCTGCAGAGGTGGGGCCCATGGGCGGCTACCGCAGTATCACACCTCAGCATCCTCGATGGGGAGGGCTTCCGTGTTCTCCTTTTTTCCAGTGCCAGCTGGTCCCAAGTTGCAAATATCCTTAATTTTTTAATTAATGGGCCTTGTGTGACAACTGCCTCATCATGCTGCCTAATTGAGTGTTGTCTTATCTCTGTGCTGCCGGATCTGTTTACGCTTTGAAGCTCCAGCTCTGTGCAGAGTGTGCCGGGACTGCTGACGTGGCCGGTGTCACTGCGCTAAGCTCTTGCTCATCTCGTTGGGATTGGGAAGCAGGGCTGGGAGTGCTCCTTGGAGAGAGCCTTATGCTGCCTCCCTGTCCACCCCTGCAGCGGACATGGAAGCTCAGCTGGCCATGACCCGTGCCCAGCGCGTCCGGGCTGCCATGTACCCCGAGACGGTGGAGGACCGCTCGCTTCTCATCACCACCCAGCTGGAGGGGCAGCAGACCAATGTGCAGCGCCTGGCAGAGCCCTCCCAGATGCTGAAGTCAGCCATCGTGCACCTTATCAACTACCAGGATGATGCCGAGCTGGCCACTCGTGCCATCCCAGAGCTCACCAAGCTGCTCAACGATGAGGACCCGGTAAGGAACTATGTTTGCTGTATGTGTCTCTGGGCTCTCAGCTCCTGCACAGATGGGCTCCCGTCCCTGTGGGGCTTTGTGGCCGTGTCTGTTTCCTTCCTCTTGGCCAAACTCCTGGTTGCCTCCACCCTGCACCAGGACTGAGCCCACCTCTGCCCAGCCGTGTCACCTGGCATCCTGTCCTTGGTGCACGACTCCTTCCCACACGCCGGCTCCTCTCCCTGCAGGTGGTTGTCAGCAAGGCAGCCATGATCGTCAACCAGCTCTCCAAGAAGGAGGCGTCGCGCCGCGCGCTGATGCAGTCGCCGCAGATCGTGGCGGCCGTGGTGCGCACCATGCAGAGCACCAGCGACCTGGACACCGCCCGCTGCACCACCAGCATCCTGCACAACCTCTCGCACCACCGCGAGGGCCTGCTCTCCATCTTCAAGTCCGGTGGCATCCCGGCCCTCGTCAGGATGCTGAGGTACACGGTGGTGGTGGGGACTGCAGGGGGGTGGCAGAGCCTGGCAGCTCCTCCTGGGCTGGGGGCAGAAGGAGGGTGGGTTTGTGCTGCCCTCAGTGTGGGTCCTCCTGCTCACCAAGACAAGGGAGTGGGAGACTGTGAACCTGTGAAAACCCCTGGGGTTTGGTGTGTATGGAGCCTGCATGGGGACAGGAGGAGGGGAGGGCTACCCCACCCACGCTGCCCTGGCCACAGAGATGGGGCTCAGGCTCTGAGGTGTCCCTTCCCTGGGGCTGTGCTGAAGGGCGCTGGTGTGTGCTGGGCTCAGGGCAGCCCCGGGGGCTCTACAGCAGCCCAGTGAGGCTGGTGCAGTTCCTGCACTGACGGGGTGTGTGCTGCCTGCCCACAGCTCGCCCGTCGAGTCGGTTCTCTTCTATGCCATCACCACCCTGCACAACCTGCTGCTGTACCAGGAGGGGGCCAAGATGGCCGTGCGTTTGGCCGACGGGCTGCAGAAGATGGTTCCCCTGCTGAACAAGAACAACCCCAAGTTCCTGGCCATCACCACTGACTGCCTCCAGCTTCTGGCCTATGGGAACCAGGAGAGCAAGGTGGGGTGGGGATCCCAGACTGAGACAGTAGGTAGGAGGTACGGTGGAGGTTGGGTAGGCAGGAGGGGGGTGGTTGCCCAACTTTGCACCTCACATATGTGCAGGAGGCAGCAGTGGAGACCCCACTATCATGTGGTGATGTGACTGGAGCATTCCTGCACGCCAAGGGGTTGAAGCTCCTGCCTGACTTGTGTCCTGGCATGAGCTGGGGAATCTGGAGAGGGAGTCCCAGCAGTCCAGGGCTGCCACACCCCAGCCCTCCACTCTTGATGCCCCTTCCCTGGAAGTGTTCAAGATCAGGTTGGACAGGACTTGAAGCCACCTCCTCTAGTGGAATGTGCTGCTGCCTGTGGTGGAGGGTGGAACTGGATGGTCTTTAAGGTCCCTTCCAACCCAAACCATTCTGGGATTCTGTCTTGCAGCTGATTATTTTGGCCAACGGAGGACCCCAGGCCCTGGTGCAGATCATGCGCAGCTACAACTATGAGAAGCTGCTGTGGACCACGAGCCGTGTGCTCAAGGTGCTGTCAGTGTGTCCCAGCAACAAACCTGCCATCGTTGAGGCTGGTAAGAGAGGCTGGGGAAGAGCCACAGGAGGAGGATGAATGGTGGTGTCAGGGTGATGTGGCTGAGGATGTGTCCTCCTGCATGTCTGTGGGATGGGCAGAGGTCTGCACAGGCAAGCGAAGCCACCTGTGCTGGCCTGAATTCCTGCTCTGAAGGTTTCTTAGGCATGTTCCTGGCACTGTGAGTGGGCAGGATCCATCCTGGCTGTCTGAGAGTTCTTTACACACCACATTTGGCCCCTGCTGAGCCATGAGGCTGCTCTGTGTACAGGAGCATCGGCCGATGCCCAGCCCATGCAGCCCTGCTGCTGCTCACTCTTCCTCCTGCTGGGATTGCCAGGGGTGCTCACAGGGCTGTCCCTTCCCTGCAGGTGGCATGCAGGCACTGGGCAAGCACCTGACCAGCTCCAGCCCTAGGCTGGTGCAGAACTGCCTGTGGACCCTGCGGAACCTTTCTGACGTGGCAACCAAGCAGGTGAGTCTGTGGGAGCCTGGCTGTGCTTCAGTGCCACGTTTCAGAGCCATTCCATGCCAGGTGCTGGGCAGCTCATGCCAGGCTGAGTCCAAAGCCTCATGTTCCCTGTTCCATGAGTGCAGCAGCACATGTGCCTGGTGGGGTGAGGGGATGCCCTGCTGTGCCCAAGTTACCCTGCAGCAGGGCTTGCCCTGCATCTGGGGGTGCTGCTCACTGCCCGTGGCCCTGCCCGTGCCAGCTGGCTGCCAGCACTCCTGCATGTCCCCATTGTGGGGCCGAGGCCACCGCGGTCACACAGCGGGTGCCACCGGAGTTTGCTCTGGCTCAGGAGCCCTGTCAGTGTGTCCTGGGCTGGCTGCCTGCCCAGCTCCTGGGGGAGCTGCCAGCAGAGCTGCTGCCAAGGCTGTTGTGCCCTGCAGCCGGTGTAGAGGTGACCCCAGCCCTGCTCTGGGTCTGCACTCCCAGCCCATTGCTGCCTCCTGATGAGTTTTCCCATCTGCTGGGGCCACTCCATGCGGATTAGCTCTGATGCAGCCTGGAAACTATTTTGGCTGTCATGGAACCAACCCTGGCTCTGCTGACTGAAAGGTTGAAGGGGGACGTGGTCATGGTGCTTTAACTCCTTCCTGTCCAGCTGCTGGCCAGCACAGCCACAACTGGGGTCACTCCATCACCGTATGGGGAGTGCTGGCAGGGGTGTCGGAAGTGTGATTCCAGCAGGACACATTAAAGTCTGAGTGAAACTGCACATGTTAGAGTGGCTGGGGCTCACCGTGAAGGAGCAGCTCCAGCTGTGGGGGATGGAAAAGGAGCCGTGAGGGGATGGAAAAGGAGCTATGTGGGAGTCAGGAACACTGTGGCCCCCCCCATCACTGCCTGCTGGGAGCACGTGGGGCCAGATGAGGGCTGGAACTTGGGTCTGGCTGTGTGTGCTGCTCCCACCTCCCATCCCCGCTCCTGCAGGAGGGCCTGGACGGCGTCCTCAAGATCCTGGTGAACCAGCTGAGCTCTGATGATGTGAACGTGCTGACCTGTGCCACTGGCACTCTCTCCAACCTGACCTGCAACAACAGCAAGAACAAGACACTGGTGACACAGTCAAACGGGGTGGAGGCCCTGATCCACACCATCCTGCGGGCGGGGGACAAGGAGGACATCACGGAGCCGGCCGTCTGCGCGCTGCGGCACCTCACCAGCCGGCACCCCGAGGCCGAGATGGCGCAGAACTCGGTGCGGCTCAACTATGGCATCCCCGCCATCGTCAAGCTCCTCAACCAGCCCAACCAGTGGCCACTGGTCAAGGTAAGGGGCCAGAGGGGTGTTGGTGGCAGGAGGAGGCCGGTGCCTGGGCTGGGCAGAGCCTCTGCCTGCCGTTCCTTGGTGGGATGGGCTGCTGAGGGGGTCAGCAGCTGGGGCTGTGCACGGAGTGATGGTGGGTGCTGCTGCCACAGCCCTGCTCCTGTTGGGTCGTGTCCTTGACAGCAGCTGAGAAGGACGTGGCTTGTGCCTGCTGCTCATTGGAAATGAAGCTGAGCTTGGGGAGAGGATGGATCCAGGACGGGGAGAAGCTGAGTCAGCCTGGACCACAGAGGGGATGGGGTGGGGCAGATGGGGAGGGGTGCAGCTAGCGAGTCTCTTGGGGGAACACATGCTCTTCTGATCCACAGCTGATCCAAATCACTCCTTCCTCCTCCTCTCCTCCAGGCTACCATCGGCCTGATCCGCAACCTGGCTCTGTGTCCGGCCAACCATGCCCCGCTGCAGGAGGCCGCCGTCATCCCCCGCCTGGTGCAGCTGCTGGTCAAGGCTCACCAGGACGCCCAGCGACACGCGGCTGCCGGCACACAGCAGCCCTACACGGTGAGCAGGGCTCAGCCCACCCCTGTGCCCTGCTCCCAGCACAGCCTGGCACCCCAAAACCCAGCCTGTCCCCGTGCCCACACTTCAGGTGTTTGTGCCTCAGCGACCTTGGCTGAGGGCCCTGGCTGAGCTCTTGTTCCCTGGCAGGATGGAGTGAAGATGGAAGAGATTGTGGAGGGTTGCACAGGGGCACTGCACATCCTGGCCCGGGACCCCATGAACCGTATGGAGATCTTCCGCCTCAACACCATCCCTCTCTTCGTGCAGGTCAGGGCTGTGGGGACACAGGGGCTGCACCGGGCCACCTCCTGCCCAGCCCTGTGCATCAGGACATGCCCAGAGCACAGGGGCTCCTTGCTGGCTGCTTCACACGGCTGCTGATCTCTCTTGGCAGCTCCTGTACTCGCCAGTGGAGAACATCCAGCGCGTGGCAGCCGGCGTGCTGTGCGAGCTGGCCCAGGACAAGGAGGCAGCAGATGCCATCGATGCCGAGGGGGCCTCGGCTCCCCTGATGGAGCTGCTGCACTCCCGGAATGAGGGAACAGGTGAGTGCAGCTGTGCTGGGGGCTGTGCTGGGGACTCTCCTGGCACTGTCCCAGCTGGGGCTTCTGGGGCTCCGATGCTGCGTGGCAGCAGGAGCTGAGGCTGCTGGCCGTCCCTACAGCCACCTATGCGGCCGCTGTGCTCTTCCGCATCTCGGAGGACAAGAACCCTGACTACAGGAAGCGTGTCTCCGTGGAGCTCACCAACTCCCTCTTCAAGCATGACCCTGCAGCCTGGGAAGCGGTGAGCATCCCAACAAGATCTTTTCCCTGGGGAAACCAGGGTGTCCTCCTTCCAAAAGCTGTTGCCAGCACCTCCAAGGTGCTGAGCCAGAGCTCAGACAGGAGTGACTGTCAAACAGCGGGAGGCAGATGGGCTGTGGCCTCAGCTCCTGGGTTGTGGCACCACCTGGGACAGGGCTTGCCACCATATGGCCCCTGAGCATGGGGAATGTGAATCCCTTCAATTGTGCCACCTTCTTCCATAGGCTCAGAGCATGATCCCCATCAACGAGCCCTACTCAGATGGTGAGTATGGCACCAGCCCTCCTTGCAGGGTCCCCATGGGCTGCGTTCTGGGGGGGCAGTTGCCTCATGTCACCAAGCCAGGCTGGTTTTACAACCTTTTGCAGGTGGCTGTCAGTCAAGTGCCTGCCCAGTCTGCTGGGGATTGGGTGCACAGTGGGATGCTCAGCTCCCAGGGAGTACACACAGCTGGTGCCCTTGGGCCAGGGGATGGTGGGGCCCTTCTACAGCACCACGTGTCACATGCTGCCCTGGGTGGGGGGGACAAGGAGGTGGCCGAGATCTGGAGATGTCACTGGCTGTTGGGAGCTGAAGTTGCCACATCCCTTCCCTGCAGAGCTGGACCCTGGTTACCGCCCCATGTACTCGGGTGACATCCCCCTGGACCCCATCGACATGCACATGGACATGGACGGGGACTACCCCATGGATGCCTACAGCGACGGCGTCCGAGCGCCCTTTGCCGACCACATGCTCGCCTAACCCGCCTGCAGCCCCACACCAGGTACTGCCAGCACACCTGGGACTGGCCTCAGCCCCGTGGCAGGACGGGTGGCCAGGGAGGCAGGGCTGGCTGATGGCACCTGGCATGCTGGGGGGTCCCTGGTGCTGCCACGGGGTCCCTGGTGCTGCCATGGATCAATGTCCCCATCACCTGTGCGCCCTGGGGGTCCCCTGCTCTGGTCTCCTCCCAAATCCCCCCTCAGTGGATGACAGGAGTTCTCTGCCACTGCAGGTGTTCTCTCCATGCAGAAGAGGGTGGCCCCAGAGCTGAGCATTCGTGAGAAGGACTTGGGAGACAGAAGTGCCTGAGAAGACAAAACTTTTCCATTCCCACGAGAGGTTTTATTTTTCGATTTGTTTTCTTCGCTGTGGGTCTGTGGAGAAGGTCCTTCCTCCTGGGACTGCTTCGAGCACCTACTGCCACATCCAGCATCCAAGATACTGTTTCTGAAGCTTTAAAACACAAACCTTGCACCGTTAGTGATCTTTCATTGGCAAAATAGTCTTTTCTATGAATATATATTTCTTTTTTATTTTTAATATGGTGCCAACGGCTTTTGCCGTCTTTAAGTTTGTGCTTTCTAACTTCCCCACGATTTGTTCTGCGTGTTAGTGTTCTAGGAGAGGAATCTGACATGGGAAAACCCTTTGCTTGCTGCAAACTCCAACTGAATCAGGCCAATCCAGAGTTTGCTGAAAGCAAAGGGTCCGTGTCCCAGGACCTTCGGGGTGTCTGAGGTTTAATTCTTTCCCATCAGCCGCTGGGAGCTGACTTCGTGTCCCTGTCCTTCCAGTCCCCATAGAGGAGTGACTCCAGCATTAGGAACTGTGTCCTTGTACTGATCTTTGTTGCACATTTTAACCCGTTTCTCTTCTCTTTGGTGAGTGGTGTGTTTCCGTCCCCTCCTCCCTTATCTAACGCATTTTTTAAAAGAGGCTTTAGATCTGATGGTGGTTTAACACTCCGGCTGGAAAGGGTTGGACAGTTACTGGAGTGTGGGTCAGGAATGGAAGATTTTATTATTTCTGTAAGTTGTTTTTGTATAGACCAAAGCAAAGAATAAAATAACCCCTGCAGCCCCGTGCTGCCCTGAGCCTGTTCTTCTGTCAGCTGGGGACGGTCCCTTGGGCAGCCAGCATGGCCATCACCCTCTGTGAGCCCCTGGTGAGCCCCTCTGTGGGGCAGAGGGAGCTTGGGGAGCTCATTCCCATGCTTGGCACCTGCTTTGCCTGGATGTGGGCCCAGGCTGCCACAGAGCACGGCAGGGTTCTGAGGTTCATGTGCCGTGCTCGGGACAGGAGCAAACGGGGACAAAGCAGCAGGAGCTGGTCTGGGAAGTGGGACTGGGGGGAACATCCTGCCGTGGCTGCAGCCAAGCCCAGTGCTCAGGGAAATGGATCTGCTTCCTGCCACAGCCCGTGCCAGCACCAGCGAGGAGCAAAACAACAGCTGCTTTCCGGGCAGTCCCAGCAGGACCCGGTGCACTTCCCGAGGGCAATGGGGCTGGGGTGGCTCATGGGATGAGGCTGGGGGCCAGACAACCCTCAGCCTGCTGCAGCTGCCAGAGCAGGAGACAAGGGCGACAGGCCTTGGCTCCTGCCCTGTGTGCCTGGGATGGGGTTTTGGCTGTGGCGAGCCTGGACCCCCCCTTGTGGCTCTCAGCCCTGCTGCGGGTCGCAGGGAGGTTCCTGCTGTCAGATCTGGCTGCCCCCAAAGTCCCAGTGGGTCTGGAGATCTGCCCTAGGAGGGATCGGGTCCTGCAGTCATCCTGGAGCCATGGGCAGGGATGTTCCCCCCGCACACGTTTGACAGGAATGCGTGCCCCGAGATCCCCAGCCCCACTCCGGCAGAGCTGCCCGGGGGCATGTTCGGGATTGTGGTGGGGAAGTGGAGCCAGAGGACACCTGGACCGGAGGTGCTTGCGGGGTCCCCAGGGAGCGACATCCCCGGGTGGGCTCCGGGAGCAGTGGGACGGACTACGGGGTCCCGGCATCCTCGGCTGCGCTCCGCACCTGCCGGGGAGCGGCTTTCTTTGTCGGCGGGGGCCGGGAGCGATGTCCGAGGGCTCCGCAGCCACCGCCGCACCGGGAGCGGATCTCCCGCCCCAGGACCAGTGCCAGCTGCGCCCAAACCCGGCATGTCCCGCACCCCCGGGTGTGCCGAGCCCTCGGCTCCCGCGGTGTCCCACCCCACCGCGGGGCCTCTGCCCGCTGCCACCGGCTCTGCTCTGCCTCTGACTCTCACGGTGTCCCGCGGCCCTCGGGCTGCCTTCGGGCACCCCAAATACCCAGGCAGCTCCCGCGGGCGAGCCCCGAGCCGTGCCCAGCCGTTCCCCTGGGGTTGTCACAGACAGCAGCTTCCACAACCCCGGGAGAATTCGCCTCGTCTCTCCCCTTCCCACGGCGCTCGGCCGCTCCTCGGGAGGTGCCCGGGCAGGAGGTGCAGGACGGCATCGGGCAGGGCAGGGAGCAGCAGGCGCGAGTCTGCACAGGTACGTGGGGCGGCCTGAGCCGGAGCCCTGCTCCTGCTGGCCCGTGTCCCATCGGCGCCCGGGACCGCCGCGCTGCTCTCGCCCGGCTCCCGTGGGGCAGGTCCCCGGGTCTGGGCAGCCCAACGCCGGTGGAGGGTGGACAGTGGGGTCAGTGGGAGTGGGCAGCGATGGGAGCAGCGGGAGATGCGAGCTGCTCAGCACGTGTCTGAACAAGGCTCCCCCGGGGAGAGTGAACGTACGTGCAGGAGCCGGGCCAAAAGCAGACGCAGGGCTCTGGCAGTCCCGGCTGAGCTGACTCACCGGCCCGGCTCCCTCACGGAGCCAGCGGCAGCGCGGCACCTGCACACGGTGGGTCCCTGTCCTTCTCTGGGGAGAAGAGGGTCTGAGGGCTTGCGGCTGGGGAGATGTTTTCTGGGTGGGACGGTGCAGGATTGGGCCCCGAGGGCTGGTGGTCCCAGGGCCATGGGGCAGAGGACCGGGGAAGCTGTGGATGTGCTTTGGGGTCCGCATGTTGCCTCGTGCCGTCCCTATACGCCAGGGGGAGCGGGGTGGCCTGGTCTGGGTGCTGTGCATGTGGCAGCGACCCTGAACACATGCCAGGAGAGAGGGCAGCAGTGCCCTGGCACGAGCCTGCAGCTGGGAACAAGGGGCTGCTCGTGCCACAGCCCCACAATGGTGGAGGTGGGAGCAGGGGTGGAGATGCGGCAGGGGGCTCGTGCTGAGGTTTCTGCCCTGCAGGGCAGAGGGGCAGCAGTGCCAGCAGTGGCTGCAGCCCAAGCCGGAGCCATTGGAGGTGGCCAGAGAGCAGGGATATGCTGGATTTATGGCCCATCTCATGATGTGTTTATGGTTCAGACGGGACAGCCGCAGATGCTGCCCAGCCCTGCCCTGCCCTGCACGGCAGGTCCCTCCTCTACATCCTGGTGCTGACAGGGTGGAGGTTCCCAGATGGACTTTGCTCTTCGAGGTGGAGCTTGCCAGGGACCTCCCTGGCACCGCTGCCGTGTCTGCCCACTGCCGGCCAGCTCGACAGCTCCTTCCCTGCTCGCTGTGCAGCAGCGACCAGCAGGGAGCCCGTGGGGGTCAGGGTCCTGCCCAGCCCGGTCCTGCCTGGCCCTGGCGCTGCTTTGGTGCTGAGCCCCCCGCGTCACGCAGCAGCCACCGCAGAGCAGGTACGCTCACCCCTTGCTTCTGCCAAACCTGCCCCATATCCAGGGCTGGAGCTGAGCTGGAGTCTGTTCCCACAGCTCTCCTGTGCCACCGGCAGGGAGCAGGGACACCTTGAGCCCCGGCTATGCCGTCCGGCCCCCAGGCTGGAAGGTGTCGCCTCCAGGAAGGTGTTTGTCCTATGGCAGGGTGCTGGGGGATATGGGGGTTCAGGATGTGTCCCTGGTCCCTAGAGCATCACCTGAACAGCTCCTTCCCCCCAGGCAGGGGCCGGAGAAGGGGCTCTGCTGTCGGCCAGCACCGCTCCAGGGAGCCAGGGCGGACGGTGCCTCTCCCCATGGCAGCCAGGCCCCCACGTAACGCCAGCCAAACTGGACACTCTGGTCCCACGAGATACCCTCCCCAGCCAGAGCCCCCCCATCTGCCACCTCCAGCCCAGCCCGGACTCACCTGTCACTGCCTGTCCCCACACCAACCCAGTGTCCCAGTGGCCAGACACGGACGCACAGCGCGATGCCGCGACCATCACTGGTGGGTAGAGCTGAGGGTGCCACTGGGACCCCTGGGGGAACTGGAGTGAGGAGGCTGAGGAGCTGGGTCTACTTTGGGCTGTTCCTTCATCCCATTGTGTGGCCGGAGATGAACCATTGTCCCGGCATCCTCCAGCGCACGCCGCATCCCATGCCCGCTGTCCCCAGCGCCGCTCGGCCGGGCAGAGCGCGGCCAGGAGATGGCAGCAGGACCCTGCCCACAGACAGCGGGGCCATGAGGGGGGAGCAGGACAGAGCTGGGGAAGGGTCCCTGAGCGCCACCCTTCGGGGGACCCCCCAATCCCTACAACTAGTGGCTCTGGGGACAGACCCAGCTGGTGGCACCAGCCCCAACCCCCTAGAGGACAGAAGGCTGAGGGGTGCAGGAGGTTCTCACAGCCCCCTGTGCATCCCACTCCCCCCATACGCCCCTCACCCTGGGTTTACACCGTGTGCCTCTGTCCCCAGAGCTGTGCGGTGAGGATGTCCCCGAGGTGGAGCTCATCAGCCTGCTGGGCGAGCCGCTGCCCCGTTACACCCTGCGGGCTGACTCCGTGTTCGGCTACGACCACGGCGACTGGCTGCGAGCCCGCCCCGGCCCCCCGCAGCCCGTAGCTCCCCTCACCCCCCAGCAGATAGAGGAGACCCTGCAGTATTTCCGTGAGTTCTCGTGGGCGGTGGGCTTGGTGAGGGTGGTGGGCGCAGCCCCAGTGTCTGAGCAGAGTCGTGACGGCGAGGACAGCCTGGGAGCTAATCACTGCTAATGGGATTGGCGGGCTGGATTTCCTCACGCAGAACATCCCGGGCTAATTCTTGGAGCAGCTTCTGCTGAGCCAAGCCGGATGCTGGGAGAGAGCCCCCAGCACTTTTCGGGACCCCCCTGCACGTCCCTGCTCCCCTGTGCTGTGCTGTGGCTCACAGGGCTGGGACACTGCTGGGGCTGGCAGAAGGTGTGCCAGTGAATCCAGGACTGCTGCTCCCCCAAACACGACAGCCCGGAGCGGGGCTCAGGGCTCCTGCTGCCAGTGAAGCCCCCAGAGGTGTGGGGGTCCCAGGGAAAGATCCCTGCAGCCCCCACGGCCGGGCAGGGGCAATGCCCGTGGCACTGTGGCGTGGCCCGTTCCCGGTGCGAGGTCGGGGTTCAGCAGGGGGCACAGACGGATTATCTCTGCTTTGTTTCTGCCTCTGGCCTGCGTGTGGCGGGGACAGGATTAGAGCAAGGGGCTGGGGGATGGATGTGGGGCAGTGGGAGACAGATGGGCTGGGGGTAAACCCTCACCATGCCTTGCCTGTGCTTGCAGCTTTCCCCTTCTGGCTGCTCCCCTCTCTGTTCTGCAGGTGGTGGGGTGCACCCCCCACCATCAGCACTGCCCCTGCAGGGACAGAACAAGGGATTGAGCCCCAAACCGTGTCTCTGTGCCATGGGGTAGGGAGCATGCAGCACCACAAGGGCCCCAGCACCCCAGCCCTGCTCTGTGGGGCCAGTGGTTCTCAGTCCTGGACTCGTGCAGCTCACAGATACTCAGGGCTCCAGTGCTGCTGGCATGTGCTGGTGTGGAGGGGGGCCCATGGCGTCATTCCTTTACTCAAACCTTTAAGCTGCCATCAGAAATAGCCCCCTGTAATCTGCTTGCACAGGCACAGGGAACCTGCCCAGAGGAGCAAATCCTGGGACAGGGGATTAGGAAGAAGCAGCTCCTGCTTGTCCATGCTGAGATGTGTGCTTGAGCCCTTGGGGTCCCTGGAGGGTGGTGCCCAGTTGGTGGTGCTGGCTGTGTCCCAGACCTTACCAAGGGAAACACCAGTGCCAGGAGGAGGGAGAGGCTGGGGCTGAGGGCACCTGCTCCATTCCTCACTCCAGAGGGGACTGGTGGCTATGGCAGGACGTAGTTGGGGTCAGGATCCCAACGGGTAGGAGCCAAGTGGGCAAAGGTGTGCGATGGTGGGGGGCAGCTTCAGCTGCATCCATTCACTGATCATTTGGGTGGTGACAAGGAAGGGCATTGGGGCAGGAGAGGAGGACAGAGCACGTTGGCATTTGCAGCATCACACCCACGCCGCCTGTGCTACGTGCCTGCCAGCTCCTCCATAATTCAGCACACCATGATTTATTCAGTTTTCCTGCCTCTGTGCTGCTTCTGCACCAGTGTGGTTGTGGGGATGGGAGGGTGCCAGGCAGGGAGTGCAGGGCATCCTGGGTGGAGCATGGAGGGGGCCAGGCTCATGCCAGCCATGCTTGGAGTCAGGGGTGGTGAATGGGGAGGTTGGAGTGGGATGGAAAAGCCCTTTCCTGGTCAGGGACCTGGCAGGTCCCAGCACTGCAGTGGGCACTGAAGGGGCAGGGTTTGTGACGTGGGTGATGATGGGGTGTCCAGCCCTGGGGTGGCAGAGCAGGGCTGGCCAGAAAGATGTACCCTGACCCTCACAGGGACCCCAGCCTTGCATGGTCATGGTTTGTGTGAGAGCCCAAAACCTCTCCCTGCCCTCCTCAAGGGGCAGAAGCTGCTGTCTGTGCATGACCCATCGCATCAACATTGCTGAGCTGCTGCTCAGGGACCCCCAGTGTCCCCTCAGCAGTCATCACCACCGTGATGATGAGCTGGGACAAGATGTGGGACACCTGCACCAGCCCCCAGGGCTGAGCAGGATTGTCCTGGTGGGTTCCCCAACGAGGAGCCCGGTCCTAGGGTGCCTTATGGGGATCGTGTCCCTGGGGCAGCCCAGAAAAACGGGGGGAATGGGCATTCCCGGGCAGCCTCTGGCACCCCCCGACCCCCGCATCGCCCCCGTTCTGCTCCGGTCCGGCCCCGCCCCCGGCCCGGCCCCAGCCCCGGCCCCGCCGCCGGGGGATGCGCCGGGCAGGTGCGCGGGGACGGGGCGATCCTATAAATAGGGGCGGGAGCGGCCGCAGCGGCTCCGCTCAGCGTGGCGGGGCTGTGCTGGGCACGGCGGGGTGGGCACGGCGGGGTGGGCACAGCGGGCTGGGCGGCTGCGGTGGGCTCGGCACCATGGAGATCTGGAGCAGCCCCACCGCCTACGATGAGCTGAACGGGAACGCGGAGCGCGGCGGCGGCGCGGACCCCATCGCCCGGGAGCTGGAGGAAGGTGAGGGCGGCCCGGGTGGTCCCGCCCCGGGGATGGGGATGAGGCTGAGGCTGCAGCAGCGCTGGGCTCTCCCCGGGGCTGGTCTGGAGTGGCGGGGGCCGGGGCTGGTACGGAGCGGTCAGGGCCGGGGTCTTCCCTCGGGAGGTGCCGTGTGCTGCCCACCTGTGCGTTCCCTCGATCCCGGTCTCCCTCGCCACCCTCTGGCCCGGGGTTGCCGCCGCGCGGTCCCTCGGGGACCCCCAGGGTCACCGCGACCCTGAGGTGACCTGTCCCCACGCCGGGAGGGGCGGGGAGAGGGGCCCTGCCAGGTCTGCGTGTGCCCGTGGGGAAGGGCCACCCTCCTCCCGTGGGAACGGGGTCCTCCCCTCCCGCATCCCCCCGGATCGGGCCCGGAGCTGGATGTTTACATGTTTGCCAGCGCTGCGGCCCCTGTCTCCCAGGGCCAGCCGCTCGCTCCAACCGTAACGATGCTCATGCTCTAATTATTTCCAATTAATGGCTCAGGGGCTTGACGAGGTGGAGTTGGGGACCCCCGCGGGGAGCGGGTCCTGTCGGGGTGCGGAGAGGGGGGTGAGGCCGAGGCTGGGGTTGGCTCTTCTTCCCATGGACGTGTTTGGGGTCCGTGCGCTCTGGGGCGTGGGGCAGCGCCCGGGACCGGACGGGACAGGGGTGGCGAGTGGGGGCATTGCCATGGCAACACACTCACCATTACACAACCCCAGCTGGGGAGGCCTAATGGGATTTGTGTGGCTGAGCTTCCCCGTTAACCCACTTCGTCTGCACCACTGGGGGGTGGCTGTGGCTGGGGGCGCGGGTGGGGGCCCTGAGCGCAGCCAGCGCTGCTCTGCCAGGGGAAACTGAGGCACACACCCTCGGGACAGCAGAGCATCAGAAAGGACATCGGGAGTGCTGTGGGCAGAGTGCGGGGTCCAGGCGGGGCCCGGGCTGTCAGCAGGGTCTCGGTGCGGGCTGGGCTCGGGGCTTTGCGCCTGCTCCCGGCTCCCTCCGAGCGCACGGCTCCAGCGCCGCCGTCTGGGTGCGTGCCCGGAGCTGCCTGGCAGCGCCTGCGGCCGCAGTTGGCAAAATCCGTACCGAGGGGACCGAGGTCTCCATGCTTGCACCTCCTCTCCCTGCCAGAGGGCCAGCGAGCAGCGCGGGAGGCAGAGCTGCAGCTGGGGCGCGGCTGACGCTGCGGTGTTGGCGTGGTGGGCAGCTGCCCGCTCCCGCAGCGTCCTGCCCGCAGCTGCCTCTGTCGCTGTGGGGGTTGTTGTGTTGTGCAGCTGGAGGGGCGTCGGGTGGGTGCGGGCTGCAGCATCCCCTCCCCCGGAGAGAAACTAGGGCAGGGGGGGATCTGGGGGAGGGGGCTGGGGACAGATTGGAGGGGATGCCGCCTGTGAGCCCGGCTCGGCGCGCTGCCCCCCACAGCTATTTATACTGGAGCTCCAGCCTGCTTTCTGCTGGAGATGTCACCTCCGATCCTGTCTCTGCTGCTGCTCTTCCCCGTCCCCCCTTTCTGTCTGTGAGTCCTGCAGTGGGGCTGGCACTGTGCCTGTGCTGAGGGCGTGGGGTCAGCGAGGGGGCCCAGCATTTTTCTTGCCACCCCAAGGGTGCAGGCAGGGTTGGGGGAAGGTGTGAGCTCCCTGTTTCCCATGATGCTGTCACAGCTGAGGGGATCCCTGCCTGCCTGTGCTTGGCATTGTGTGAGGTGCCACCCAGCAGACAAAAAGTCCTTTTTGGAGACCAGCACGGGGCAGCCTTGGGGGAACAGTGCTGAGCCCCTGGGTGAGTGCTCCCACAGTGTGGAGGTTCACCTTCTGGCCCTCTCCCCCAGTCCTGTGTGCCGAGCGGGTGGTCAGGATCACGAAGACCTACCACGATATCGACGCTGTCACCAACCTGCTGGATGAGGTACGTTGGAGATCCCACCTGTGCGAAGGTTGGTGGGGCCCTGGGGACACAGGACTAGGTGGGGGCTGGGGAAGGGATGAGTCTCAGCTGAGGCAGACCTGCCCCTTGCAGAAAGAGCGGGACCTGGAGTTAGCAGCACGCATTGGGCAGTCCCTGCTGAAGCAGAACCGAAGCCTGACTGAGCGCAATGAGCTCCTGGAGGAGCAGCTGGAATTGGCCAAAGAGGAGGTAATGGCTCCTGGGCACAGGTCTGGGCCTTGCCCCCCCGTCTGCCCCCCTGGGGCAGCCGCGGCCCCCTCAGCCGTGTCCTGAAGCGCTTTGTCTCTCCAGATTGCGCAGCTGCGCCACGAGGTCTCCATGCGGGACGACCTTCTCCACTTCTACACCACCACAACGGAGGAGAGCGAGCCCGCCACCACCACCTCCACACCGTGAGTGGCAGTCCCTGTCCTGCCACTCACCTGGGGCAGAACTGTCCCTGTGGGTTGGGCAGGAGCCGTCACCACCCCTGGGGCAGCACTGGCCCCACTCTTTCCCTCCCTTGGTGGCCGTGGGTCCAACCCCACAGAGCTTGGTCGCTGGGGGTGCCTGGGAGCTGGGGGCGTGGGCAGGTCTGAGGGGGCAGCCCCATCGTGCCCGCACTGCTCAGGCCATCCCTGCTGTCCCCAGGCTGCGCAGGCACGAGTCCTCGCTGTCCTTGCAGCAGTACTTCCAGTACGACACCTTGCAGCAGAAACTCAAGTGCCTGGAGGAGGAGAACCAGAAGCTTCGTATGGAGGTGAGCAGAGCCAGCTGGTGGATGCCCCTCAGCACCCCCCTATGCCCTGTTCTCTAGGGGGGGACCTGAGCTGCCCCCTCAGGGGGACAGGAGGTCTTGCCTGTCATGCTCAGACCCTCCAACCCTCTCCCCCAGGCCACCAACATCGCCACTGAGACCTGTCAGTACGAGGACCAGGAGCAGCAGCTGATGATTGACTGCGTGGAGCAGTTTTGTAAGTAGGGCTCGGGGGTCTGCAGGCACTGCCCAGCTGCGGGGGCTGGGGCTGGGGCCGTGCCCCGGCGGTGACGGAGCCCCGGCGGTGACGGAGCCCCGCCCTCCCGCAGCCGAAGCGAGCCAGCAGGTCGTTCACCTGTCGGAGGAGCTGGCGCACAGGGCGGAGGACGCGGCCCGGCAGCAGGAGGAGATCACGCAGCTCCTGGCGCAGGTGGCGGATCTGCAGCAGAAGTGTCGCACGGTGAGGGTCCCCTGCCCGTGCCGGGGGGAGGGGGGCGCGGGCCCAGCGCCCTGACCCGGCCGCTCCTGCCCGCAGTACGGCTCCGAGGTGGAGGAGCTCCAGCAGCACCTGACGGCGGCGAAGGAGGTTCAGCAGCAGCTCCGGATGGAGGTGAGCCCGGGGGAAGCCCTGAGTGCCCGGCCTGGTGAGGGTCCTGCCCCGCCGCCCCCGGGGCCGTGCTCCAGCTGTGCCGTGTCCTCGCAGCTGCGGGATCTGCAGGAGAAGTACGCGGAGTGCGGCGGGATGCTGCAGGAGGCCCGGGAGGAGGTGAAGAGCCTGCGGAGCCGCAGCCTGCCCAACAGCACCGTCAGCCGCTACAGCGCGGCCAGTCTCCTGCCCGTGGTGAGCGCGGGGGTCCCTGGCGGCAGGGTGGGGGTCCCTGGCGGCAGGGTGGGGGTCCCTGCTCTCCCCTCTGCTGACTCTCCCTGCCTCTGTCCCCAGGACTCGCTGGCGGCTGAGATCAAGGGGATGATGAGGAAGAGGACAGACAGCTCCTCCTCAGACTACAAGTGAGCGCAGCCATGGGCGGCTCGGGCTGGGCCGTGGGGCGGGGTCCGGCTCCCCCTGACCCGCTGCCTGCCCGCAGGAGCTACCAGCGCGTCTTCGAGACGGTGAAGGCCGTGAACCAGGCGGCCAAAGCCAGGTCTTGCTCCGAGTCTCCCCACCGTGCTCCAGGCAGCAAGCCGCTGTCCGCTGCCCACTCTGGGGGGGCCAGCACCCCCCGCACTGGCGGCTCCGGCTCGGGGGACACCCAGTGAGTGCTGAGGGGGTGATGGGGCCGGGTGGGACGGCGGCTGCTCCCGCACAGGAGCTGGGCTGCAGGTGAAGTGCTGCTCGCAGCAGAGCAGGAAGCAGCCTGTGGCAGGGAGGGCAGGGTCTGGCGGGGACCCGGCACAGCCTGAGGGGCAGTGCGGGACTGCAGCCCCGGGCACCCTAACGCTGTGCCCGCCCGCAGGGCCGGGGGGGGCAGCGAGGGCCCTCGGGCAGCCCCGGGCCAGCAGGACCTGGAGGCGGCGGTGCAGCGGCTGTCGGTGCGGCAGCAGAGCCACGACTCCGAGGAGCGCTCCTTCTTCGAGGCCGAACGGGAACGCAAGCTCTGGCGGCTGAGAGATGGGGCGAGCTCCAGTGGCTTCCTCACCCCCGAGGGCAGCGTCGTCTCCTCTGGCACCAACTACTCGGGGGGCTCGGAGCTCACTGCTGCCTCCAGCTTCTCCCTCGGCTCCCTCACCTACTTACCCGACAAACTGCAGATTGTGAAGCCACTGGAAGGTGAGGGGCAGAGGGGGTGCAGAGCTACAGGTGCTCTGAGGGTCCAACACCCCACCTGAGTTCCCC
This sequence comes from Cettia cetti, assembly GCA_013401135.1. Classification (NCBI taxonomy): domain Eukaryota; kingdom Metazoa; phylum Chordata; class Aves; order Passeriformes; family Sylviidae; genus Cettia; species Cettia cetti. The sequence goes on along the minus strand of VZUI01097670.1, from coordinate 43,983 downwards.
CCGGCTGTGTCCCCCCCCAGGCTCTGTGACACTCCACCACTGGCAGCAGCTGGCGCAGCCCAACCTGGGTGGGATCCTCGTGCCCCGTCCCGGGGTGCTCACCAAAGACTTCAGGCAGCTGGACATAGACCTGGAGGAGGTGTACAGCCTCAATGACCTGGAGGAGGATGATGTGGACGCCAGCTCCTTCCAGCTGCTCCCTACCTCAACACCCACCAAAGCCAAGGAGCGCCCCAGGGGTGAGCACGGGGTGAGGGGACGGAGGGGACGCAGCCCCCGGGATGCCCCTGTCCTCCTGTCTAGGCTGCCCCTCGCCTCCCCCCGTGCTCTCCCCTCTTGCAGCAGCCTGTCCCTGCCACCCACCTGTCCCCACGGGGGTGCTCCACCTGCAGCTGCTCCAGGGCTGTCCTCGGGCAGCTGCCCCGGCGGGATGAGCCCTCGCCATCGCCCTGGCGAGCCCCTGCTGCCCCTGGGCTGCCTGGAAGGGGCCGGTCTGGGACAGACGGCATCTCCCGGTCCCAGCTGTGCTGGCTGCCCCCTCTGAGCAGGCACCAGACACAGCTGCTGCTGGAACTGTGCCCTGTGCGTGGAGCTTTCAGCCCAGCTTCGGCTGTGCCGCCTGCCCTCTGCTGTGCCTTCCACCTGTGTCCTGCCCCCTCCCCATTGACCCCTTGTCTCCTGTCCCTTCCAGTGTTCCTCTCTGTTAACAACCTTCCCCAGACCCCGTCTACCTTCACCATCACCACCTGCCACATCCTCCACCCCACCACTGCGATCACCACGGTGATACCCAGGTAAGGCGCGTGGCCCCGGCCACCCGCGCTGCCTGCACCGGCCCCGCTGCGCCCCCGAGCTCTCTGCTCCTCCCCCCGTGCCTGGCTCCCTGCAGCTCGAGGAACTGGCAGGCCGGGAGCCACCTGCAGCCCCTGAGAGATGCCAGCAATAGAATATCCCCAAATTTGGCTGCTGGGGTGTCTGTGTGCCCGGGGCTGGCACCCTGATGGATGGGCAGCCTTCCTTGGGTGGGCTCTCCCATGGGAGCAGCACCCCGGGCAAGGAGCAGCGAGTGCTCCTGGCACACCGGGAAACCGACACAGCTTTCCTCCCTCCACACTTGGGCAGCAGCCAGGAACTTTTCCCAGCCGGGTGCTGGGGCTGTCCCTTCCTTAATGAGCAGCACTGATTAGCCCTAATGAGCCCCCCCAAGGCTCGTTGGGGGTTGGTTCCAGCTGGAGTTCAGTGTTAGACAAAACCCTGGTGTCTGGAAATTGCTTGTGGAGCCCTGAGTGTGTCCCAATCTCTCCTGGCTGCTGAGGAGCAGCCCCCAGCACCCTGTGAGCTTTGGGGTGCTTGAGCCCTTTGCAGCACGGGGGGGTTCCTACAGCCCAAGGCTCTTTAGGTGAAGGAGGATGGGGGGTCCTGCTCTGCCTGCAGCTCTGCCTGGCCTCTTCAGCAGCATCCCCCAGGACAGGGCCCCCCCCAGCTGATCCCCACTTCTGCTCTCTCTTCCCCTCCAGTTTGTATCATGCCGTCGTGCCTTCTTGTGGGCCCTTTGCGGGGCTGAGCCTCAGCAGCCCCCCACCAGAACAGCCTCCCCCCACCCTGGCACTTGGCCCTGGACCCCCGAGCACTCCCATGGGACTCTTCAGGCCCTCGCTGGGGCGAGATTCCCACTTGGCACCAGGGACTGGATCGTGGTGGGCCCCCTCACTGCACTCCCAGGCCCCTCAGCATTCTGAGCCACAGCCCTCCCCTGTGCCCAGGGGTCAGGATGGACCCCGGCCCAGGAGCAGCATCTTCAGCTGGAACCTGGTGGAGAAGCTGCAGCGCCTGGGGCTGGACAAGGTGGTGGCCAGAGGGGAGATGTCCTCTGCCCAGCCAGGGCCCAGAGGGGCCTGGGGCTCCCAGAAGTGACACTGCTGCAGAGCCCCCAGGCTCAGGATGAGAGACAGCCTCTTCCTCACCCATCCATGGGGAAATGGAGACAGGACAAGCTTCAGCATCAGCTCCTGGTGCTGCCCCAGGTCCATCAGCGCTCCTGCACCAGCATGGGGGGCTTTGCCCTGGCTGCAAGGACAGAACCTGGAACTGCTCCCTGTGTATGGGGGTACAGAGGATGCTGGCTGACCCTGTCCATGCTGGGGGGTCTGGACCCTTCACAGGAGCCAGTTTCTGGCTATAAAAACTGTTCCTGCTTCTGCTGAGCCTGTCTGCAGAGCGAGAGGCAGCTTGGCCCATTTGGGGCTGTCCAGATGCTGCAGCGAAGGGTGATGCTCAGTCTGGGCTCTGGTGTGTCCTGGGGCAACCTGCTGGGGCCAGGGGGAGACTCCTGCACCCTGGGCTGGGCCCTTGGCCAGCACCTGGACTGGACTGGCTTTTAAAGGGAATGGTAGTTTAACTCTTTCCTGCCCACTGAATAGCAATAGTAGCAGCACCCACAGCTTGGGATGTTTCTGGGGGTGCACCTGTTGCTCCTCCCAGCTGTGTCCCACCCTCCAAGCTGTGCCCCAGCCCCTGGCAAATAAATGTGAATTCACAGAGCAGCTCATGTGTGCTGTGTCTGCTGCCACGTTCTGTGTTTGCTGCCGTGTGCAGTTTGGTCTCTGCCCTGCCTGCCCCTCTGGGCTGGGGCAAATCCCCTCTGCCCGCCCTCCCAGGCTCTCCCCAGCACAGCCAGGAGAGCAGAGGCCGTAGTGCCAGAGTTTTATTGTGGGAAAGGACATGCACTGAGCGTGTCAGTGCTCTGCACAGCCAGCCCAGCCTGGCCTATGCAGCACCAGCCTCTTCCTCAGCACTGCGGCGGCCAAAGTCCATCCAGTCAGGGTAGTAGTGGTCGTGCAAAGCCTCCATCCCCTCGTCCTCATGCACAAAGGCCTTGTGCTTGTTCAGCTCTGCAGGGCCAAGGCAGCAGTTAGAGCTGGCACGGGGCCCAGGCTGTGCCCCCTGAGGGCTGCCCACCCTGAGCTCCCAGTACCTGTGAGGACTTGGGGCAGGAACTGGGACAAGAGGTGCTGCTGCTCCTGGGACAGGTACTCGGGCCAGTCCCGCCGGGCCAGGCTGGGGGGGTGCTGGTGGGGGTCCCCCAGGGCACCTGGAGCCTCTGCTGCTGGCCGGCACAGGCAGGCACTCACTGCCAGGGCCAGGATGAGGCCGAGGCACAGCGTCACCTTCATGGCTGTGGAGAGACTGAGCAGGGCTGGGGAAGTGGGGAGTGTGGCCCCCAAACTGGGACGCAGCCTGTGGCACTCAGCCCCAGGCTATGGCCAGTTCACAGTCTCCTCTGTCCCTCCTTTTGGGTCCCCAAGTCCCCTCCATCCATCCCCTTCCACCTTCTCCCCAAGTCTTCTCCATCCTTCTCTCCTGGCTGGTCCCCAGTTCCCCGAGAATCAGAGTCAAGGCAGAGAGATCCATAAGGATCAAGTCCCACTCCTTGCTCCTTGCAGGGATGCTGAAAACTAAAGCACATGGCTAAGAGCATCACCCAGCTGCTCCTTGAACTCAAACAGCCTGCACTGCTCAGGAGCTGGGCTCCCATTCCCAGGGCATGGCCAGGCCCCAGGTCCCCTCTGCTCCTCTTAGTGGGTCTCTGAGTTGCTTTGTCCCTCCCATCTGCTCCTCAGGTTTTCTCTCTCTCTCTCCCAGCTGGTCCCCACATCACCTGCAGACAATGCCAGAGCCCTGTGAGACTCACCTGTGGGTTCTGAGGCTCAGCAGGGTGTCCTGGTGGGTGTCTCAGTGGGTACCTCTCTCCAAGATGCCCCAGCTCAGTCCCGCTTTTAAAGGCGATGCCGGGGCTGCCACACCCCAGGGCGGCTCCACACACACCCACCACCCCCGGGGGGGCCCTCGGGCACCTCGGGCACCTCTGTGTGCTCACAGACACACAGACACACAGACAGAGACACACAGACACACACAGAGACACAGCCACACAGCCAGAGATACACACAGACACACAGAGACACAGAGACACAGACACACTGACATACAGACACACACAGACATACAGACAGATATACAGCCACACACAGAGAGACAGACACACAGAGACAGACACACATCTTGACAGCCATATCCATAAATACACATATACAGCATAAATACACATATATAGCATAAATACACATATATAGGCACACGTGTCCATACACATTCCTAGCCACACATGCACACAGGTGTGTTCATGGCTGGCTGTATATGGACACACGTGAACACAAATGCAGGTGCAGCCACCAGGGCACTGTGCCTTGGCTGCACGTTTGTACAGAACAGCACAATGTGTGCAGCTGAACATGCACATGCATTATTATGAAATAGCAACTATACAGTATCACACAGTATAATACACTGCAATGGTGTGTATATATAAATACATCTATAAATATATATATATCTATAAATAATACAGTATAATGTATAAGATTTCATACAGTATAAAGTATAGATATATATAATGTGTACATTTCTAATATATATCATAGCTTATGCATCTATGTAAATACATCCAGGTAGCCATATGAGCACAGCTATAGGCATGGACACACGTGTGCACACGTGTGTGTTTATATGGATGATGACTACATCAGGTAATTGTACATCATGGAGTGATGGAGGGTGTGTGCAGTGGGATGGATGCATAAGGAATAAATACCATGACAGATCTCTCTATGCATGTATCCACACATATATGCACATGTATATATATACACACATGTGTGTATGTATATATAGAAACACAGATATATGTGTATATATATGAATGCTTATATAAATATACACATATACATTTATATATGCATATATACATGTATATAAAAATGTATATATGTAGATGTTTATATATACATGTTTATATGTACATGTCTATATATATGTGTATATACATGTATAAACATACACATATATATACATATACACACATGTTGGAGTCCATGATTTTTGCAGGTCTTCCTTAACCTAAATGTTCTGGGATTATGTATATACATGTATATTTGTAGACATATATCTACATGTGTATATCTCTAAATACATATTTATACATGCATGCATATACACACATACATATATATCTACATTTATAAATAGCAATACATATGCAAATATCTTTATAAACACGCACATACTTCTGTATATGTGTATATAGATGTATGTGTGTGTACATACATGTATTCTTACATATATGTGTGTGTCTGTGTGTCTGTACACACACACGGATGTACCCAGGTGTGTGCACACATTTATAACGTGTTGTGCCAGGGCTCCCCAGAGCTCTGTGCCCAAGGGGCTGGGGGCTGTGCAGACATGGGGGGCTGTGTCTGTGAGTGTGTGAGGCCCCTCACCAGGACACAGGCCCCGGAGCAGCCCATGGATCTCTCCCTGCACCCCGAGAAGCTTTGGGGTGTTGTGGAAGGAGTGGGCTCCGCTCACAGTCAGAGCCCCCCGAAGATCCTTGTCTGTCACCACCCACCCCCCCACTGGATATTGACGGTTCCTACTGCCTGTATTGACCCCCCATCAGTGTATTTGTAGAGACCATTTGTCTCCCTCCTTCAATAAACCCCATGAACAACATCCTGGGCTGGGGCACGTCACTGTCCCGTGTCCCCCTGTGTTCCCAGCGAGCCGTGTCAGTGCTCCTCAAACAGCCCTGAGACAAATGGCCTTTGGATGGCCGGAGGGCAGCAGCACCCAGCACCCTCAGGATCGATTGCTCGCTCCACTGGGCACGCTGCACAAGGAACAAACAAATTGTTTTCCAATTTCTGGCTTTTAATGGCTCAATCTGGACCAAATGAGCCGTCAGGGTGACGGGGACACAGCGGCCGCTCCCTCCAGGGCCACAGGCTTGGCATCACCTTGACACAGATTTGTTACTGGGCCTGCGGGCATTCGGGTTGGACCCTCCTCCAGGTGGGCTGAGCTGGAGGATGGAGCAAGCACCACTCTCCCCTACCTGGCTGGGGGTTGCTGTCCTGGCAGTGGCCAAAGCTATGGGCAGCCTGGCAAGTCCAGAAGGGAGAAATCTGGGCTGGACATGCTCCGACACGAGGGGCACAGGAGTTCTTGGTGCACCTGCTCCCCGAGGTACAGGCAGGGCTGGAGGTCACTCCAAGGGATGGGCAGGGCTGGACATCACTTCCAGGCACAGGCAGGGCTGGAGGTCACTCCAAGGGATGGGCAGAGCTGGAGGTCACCTTCCTCATCGGTGCACTCGCAGCTACTCTGCGTAATTGCAGCAATTTAGTTTCCAAGAGCAAAGTCTCCGGGAAAGAGGCACTGAACTCAGTGTTCCTGAGCAGCACGAGGGAAAGGAGGGTCATTGTGGCAGTGGATGAAGAGCTGGGAGCTGCTCTGGGGGGCTGCCAGGAGCATGAGCAGGTGACCAGGGTGGAGCAGCCTCCCAGGACACCCCGGCCCTCCCTGCTACAGGACAGATGGGCTGGGGGCAATGGGAGGGAAACCCAGGGATTCCCGGGGCACTCTAAGGCATTTCAGTGCATTTCACACTGCTCTTGTGCTGGGGGCACCTGCCAGCCCCCAGAACCATTGCTGCCCTCAACCAGTGCATTTTACTGAGATGTCATTCTTGCTCGATGAGCTTGAGCTCAGAAAATAGAGAGAGCACTGAGCCCCTGAGCTGTGGCAGCGCCTCCCCCTCCTCCCCTGAGCAGCTTTCGGGAAGCAGAAGCGCTGACCCTGCCCACGGCACTTACAGGAACACAACGGGCACAGGAGCCGGTTGGAGGGTTACAGAGCCCGGGCAGGGAATGACTCAGCACCCGCCCACTCCTCCGTTTCCCTCAGCTCCCGGCAGGAGCAGCAGAGGCAGCACCTGAAGAACTCCCTCTTACCGAGTGGGCCAGAGTGGGGGGCAAGCCCCAGGCCACCAAGGAGCCCCCAGGGCAAGGAATCCCACCGAGCTCCTGAGCCCTGAGGCTGTACTGTACCACTGCTGGCTCTTGCAGGTGCTTTGGCCCCTGGGTGCAATGGAACCCAACACACACACAGGCTTTTGAAAACTGGTTTTATTTAAATAACTTTAAATACATTGAAATAAAACATTAGAAACGAAATCAAATCCAAGTTACTGCACAGGGTGCCAGGCAGCAGTGCTACCACCACAAGGCTCAGCAGCTCCAGCTACAGGGATGCTCCTCATGTTAGTCCCACCTTGAGCCCTTGTCACAAGTTTAACCCATGGGACAGTTCTTCACACGCCTGGCACCTCAGGGCACCAGGTACCTCAGCCATGCAGCCTCTGGGTCACTCTTCTGTCACTCCTTCCAAGCCAGGCTTCCCCAGATTCCTCTGCCTCCAGGAGCCAGCAGTGCCCAGAGGGACGGTGCCGTGTCCCAGTGCCACAGCAGGACAGGAGTCCCAGTGCCAGGCAGGACACGAGTCCCCTCTGTCAGGATGGAAGAGCAGCTGGACTGAGGAGCCATCAGCACAGGCCCAGCCCCCGGGCTTAGCTGGAACTTTTGGCTTCAGGCTGGATGGTGCCACCGCCCGCGTTACCTCTGGGAAATGAGGGACAGGCAGACGAGATAGCATGGGCTCGTGTCAGTTTATTACATCACCAATTACAACAGTCCAGACTCAACAGTGGACCCAAGATCGTTACATTACACAAACCGGCTGGTTTTAAACTTATGACAAGGGACAGGTGGGAATTTCATGGTAAGGATATCTTCTTGCATAAAGCTCCAGTGGCCCACAGGCACTTAAAACCCGTGGACTTTCAGCTGGTCGTCTTTAGCCAGTCCAATCTGCAAGATAGAAAACGCATTCACAGCATGGGGCGATGCCCCTGAGCATCCAAACACTGCCCACACCCAGGGACCTGTGTGCATTTCACAAACTCGTGCTTATTTTAGTGAGCAGCAAGCTGAAGGTCTCCTACCTCCACGAGGAACTGGCAGATGTTCTTGCGCTGGTCACCCTGCAACTGAATCACTTCTCCATACTCGGGGTGCTCAATTACAGTACCATTGCAGGCAAATTTCTGCAGCGAAGACACAAAAAACCTCCTTAGCACCACATAAACATCCCTGCTGGGCGTGGCTGCTGCCCCCACCCCGAGCCCCGAAGCCCCACCTTCTTGAAGGCCTTCACCAGTTTCTTTTTATCGTAGTCATCCGCGATGCCCTGGACTGTGGTGAGGGTCTTCCTGCCGTTGCGCTGCTGGATCCTTATATGGATGTAGTCCTCAGTGCCGGCCGGGAGCAGGTCATCACCCTTACTTGCATCCGCAAAGGGGTCTGCGGGGAGCGCCGTCAAGCCCCGCCCCGCCGCCGCCCCATTGGCCACCGCGCCCGCCCATCACGCGCAAGACACGCCCCATAGGCCGCCGCGCCCGCCCGTAACACGCCGGCCCCGCCCCCGCACGCCCGCCAGTCACGCGCTGATCCCGCCCCTACCCCCACCCCATTGGCCGCCGCGCCCGCCCGTCAGGCTTGGGCCCCGCCCCCGCCCCCCCCCCGCGGCTGACGCAACCGGGCCCGGAATAGCAACTGCGCCACGGGGCGGGGCTGGGGCGGGGCCCGCGCGCTCCCCCGGCCCCACCGCACAAAGGGCCTCACCGAAGGGCTGGAGGTTCTGGATAGCGGACATACGATACGCTTCCCTTCCCTCGGCGGAGGCGGCGGCGGCGGCGACGGGGGCGGCTCTGGCGGCGGGAGCGGCTCTGGGCGGAGGATGCTCTCGCGGCGGCGGCTCGAGGCGCTGTCAGGGGGGCGGGACTGCCGCCGACCGCTTATATACCGCCCCTATGTGACGTCATCACGCAAGGCGAACGAGCGCGATGATTGGCCGCCGCGCGGGGCGTCAGGACGCATCGGGCGAACGCGGCCGCGCCCCGGCTGGCGCGGGGGGAGAGTGGCGCATGCGCGCGAGGGGAGCCCGGCAGCGCGGGGGGCGGCTGCGGCCCTCGGCCCGAGCAATAAGCAATAGAGCCCCACACAGACACAGCCCCCATTCATTTAGGGTAGAGTCGGTATCCCTCCGCCTGCCACATCTTCGGAACGGTGCAATTACGGACGGCTTCTGTATAAATATTTAAACGTATATATTGGAATTTCTTTTTTTTTCTTCCCCCTTCTTTTTGAGGTTTTGATTATTATTTTTTTTTAATAGCTCTCAGTGACGATTGTTTTATCTATAAGGGAGACGCGTAACCTTGGAATAAACCTGGCTTCCAACAGATGTTTGGGAAAGCAGTTGTTTTCAAAGACTTCTGAAACAAATCACTTTAGAGAAGATTTAAGTTAGGCTTAAAACGTCAACAGCAAAAAATTAGCCGCTTTCCTTTCCTTGCATGTTTCAGATGTGCACGAACTAATTTTTTTTCCTTTAAAAAATATTTTTTCTCTCGCAATCTTGGGAACTTGGGGCTGGGTTATAATGCAAGTTGAAAAATATATACTTTCTTTTTTTCCTAGAGCATAGAGATTTGTCTCCAATGCAATTTCTGCCTCATTTTACCAATTAAAAGCTATTTTTACCATTTTCTGCTATTGTTGTGCTTTTATTAAAAAGCTGCCTTTCGTATTTTTGATATGAAGGTGGTAACAAAAAAAAGAAAAATAAAAAAACCCTAGAATTATTTTTTACTCTTTTTAGAATTTTTTGCATGCTATGGAAATAAAAAAGGACAAATTCCAAAATCAATACATTTAAATATTACACTATAAATTTAAAAAAATTGTACAGATTTAAGACCTGTTTTTGTTTGAATTGTACAAAATTTTAAAAGGCCTGCTATTTAAGTTCCGATAGGGACAATGTCGCTTTATTTACTGTCTCTTAGAATTGTACAGATAGCTCTTTTTCTCCGATACAATAAAATCTTTACCATTTTAATAGACTTTTTAACGTCCTTCATTTGTGACTGAAAAAACACCCACCGGTCCGAGGCTACAGCAGACTTTCCCCCCGCAGGAATCTCCCATCCCGTTCGCATTTAAAGTTACTCTGGGAGCAGTACCTGCGAGAAAAATGACGGGAAAGGAGCACACCAGCGAGACCAACATTATTATTTCATTTCTTATTATTTTTTCCCCCCTAAGTCTAACGCCAGGCAGAGTTTAGCAATGCAGAACGCGGAGCATCGATGAGGCCGGAGGTGCGGGCAGCGCTTCCCGGGCGCGGGGGATGCGCGGCGGAGGCGGGAGCGCGGAGGGACGAGCGGTGCCACCGGGACCCTCCCGCTTCCAGCAGGGCATTCCCAGCCTGAAACTGCAGGGGAAAAAGAGGGGCAGAGAAAAAAAAAAAAAAAAAAAAGAGGAAAGAAAAGACAAATCCGAGCGGTCGCAAGGAGTTATCAGCGATTTGGACAAAAGGAGCGGGGTGTGTTGCGGGGGGAGCTGCCCTCGGCGCGGCGGGCCAGGCCTCCCGCTTCTGGGCAAAAGCTGCCACCGGGACACGGGGATGGAAAATGTTTCCTTTCCTTCCTTTAATTATTTTTATTTTATTTTATTTTATTCCCTCCTCCTTTTTTTTTTTTCCCTTTATTTATTTTTTTCTGGCCAAAATTAAAGGTCTGGTGAATGTGTTCTCTCTTGGCAGCGTGACTTGCCTTTGGAGTCGAGCAACGTGTGTTTCTCCCTATTCTTTGCAAAATTTATGTGAGAAAGGCAAATCTGGTGTACAGTGGTGGAGTCGGCAGAGAAGTGTCCAGATAAGACGGGGTTGGTTTGTGGGTTGGATTTTTTTTTTTTTGGTCCAGTTTCTCCGAGGCTAAATAAATCTTTCTCCTCTTTGAGAATGGATGGGGTTGTAATTTTTAGCGTAAAGCATGAAAACTGGGGACAAATGAGCCCTCTTCTCTGAAGTGACAAGCGACAATGGAGCATATACAGCCTCCTGCGGTTCGCCATGCTGAAACAAGCGTGCCCCTCCACAGCAGAGAGAAGGCGAGCGCTTGGAGACCATATGGTTTTTGAATTTTCTTCACAATTTCCAGACAATTTGATGGATTAGGTTAACCCTCCCTTCCACTGTTTAACTCCACAACAATGGGAGCAGAGCTGTTCTCCCTTCGTCGGGGCATCTGTGCGCTTCTATTCTTTTTGCTTTCTCTCTTGGTATTTGGAACAAGCCTATGAATTACAATGAAATTCACTTTTCTTTAGTATTATTTGGAAGAGCACTTGTTTTCCGCCACCTCCCGCCCCCACTCCGCCATCCCCTCTTTTTTCTTTTTTGTTGTTTTTTATTTTACCTCCGAATGATAGCTTTGACTTCTGTCCAGATCTCTCGGAAAGCCTTCAATCTTGTCCTTAAGTGTTTTTATGCTAAACAGGGAAATCGTAAATGCTGAGAAACTGTGACATTTATGTGAAGATCTAGTTAAAGGGCTTTATTTGTTTTCTTTATCTGTGTGGGGTTTGGGGTTTTTTTGTTGTTTTTTTTTTTTTTTTTTTTCCCATTCCCTCGCCTGTTCCCCCTCCTCTCCTGTCCCCTCCCTCCCCCCAGTCTTTTATTCTTTTGTCTTGGAATGGATTTAATGAGGCTGCAAACAGTACAATTCACTATAACCAAGAAATAAAAAAAAAAAAAAAAAAGAAAAAAGTGTCTGGGTATATGGAAAATAGGCTGGGAGTTAATTCGGGTTTCTGATCTATTGACTTCTGAGTGCAAAGAGAAGAGATGCCGAGTCGCCTTGCACCCGCAGAAGTTTACCACACGTGGCTGGGGCGGGTTAGTAAATAAAGCCTCCTCCTGAAGATTTGTAGCCTGGTAATTTGGCTTGCCCCCCCTTTCCAAGTAACTGGGTTTTTTGACTATTTAATCTGCGTTTTGACAAACAAAAGATTTTTTTAGCTTAAAAATGAAGCTCTGGATTGTGCCCTTCGTTTGTCACCCACTTTGAAATGCTCCGTTCCCTGGGATCACCTTCCTGAGCAGATCTGTTCTCCCTCGAATTTTAGATACAATACGGTTTGGGTTTGGTTTTTGGGGGGTTTTTTTTGTTTGTTTTGTTTTTGTTTTTTCTTTTCGCTGGTTTGTTTGTTTTTTTCCTAGTTTGTCTTTTTATTTTCGGGGGCTGGTGTGGGAGTGGGACTGTTGTTTGTTTGTCTGTTGGTTTGGGTTTTTTCCCCCCCGCAGCGGCAGTAGGGACGCCGTGCCAGCGCTGAATCGTGCCCTCTGGGCTGACCCAGCCGCAGCCCTTCCCGGCCCATTAGGAAACTGCTGCCATGCACGCGGCACGGAACCCCTCCTGCCGGCCCCACATTCCCAGATTTACCCCAAATTAAGGGATCTCTGGATCTGCCTCTGCCTCGCCGGCCGCTCCCGTCCGTGTCCAGCGCTGTCCCGGAGAAGGAGGGAGCTGGGCCGAGACCCCCAGCTGGAACTTCCTGGCCGGGAACACCTGGGGCGGGGGTCCCCTTGTCTGGCCCTCAGCCTGCCCCCAGTGCCACCTGCACGGACACACAAGCCGGGGCAGAGTCCGTCCCGTTTCCCACCCCGAGCAAATCCGCAGCATTTCGGAGCTTCTCACCCCCAGCCCGGTGCTCGGTACCCTGGGCACCGGCTCAGCGCGGTTCGCCTTGTGAAAAGGTGGGCATGGGGCAGGAGGAGAGACTGGCCTTTCCCAGGGGATTTCCGACAGGAAAAATAAAGGTGTCCACCCTCTAAAACACCCCAAGTCCTAGCCCGGAGAGGTGAAAACTAACGATTGGCAAAAGGGTTTGCGGGAACATGGAAGCACCTTCGAGAGCGAGCTGGGGGCCCCCAGGTCCCTCATCACCCGCCCCGTCGGGGGCTGCGCTGCCCCGTGTCCCCCGCGTCGGGGCGGGCGCGGGCACCGGGCGCGGCAGGAGCGGGCAGGGGCAGGGCGGGTCCAGCCCGCACCTCGACCGCCGCTGTTCCGTGCCCGGCAGGAACCCCATTTCTCAAGCGCGGGAGCCGGACATGCCCTCCTGCGTGTCCCCGCTGTCTCCCGCCCATCCTCCCGCCCCTGCCATACCCATCCTTCATCCCCAAACTTGACACTGCATTAGATTTCGTTTGAAGGTGTGAAGGGAGCGGGAGGGAGGAAGCGGTGGGGGGTGTTGTCTGCTTGGAATAGCCACTGTTTAGTGTTTGAGGGGGGGGAGTCAAGCTTTTTCTTTCTTTCTTTTTTTTTTTTCTTCCTGAGGGGTGTGGAGAAGATCCATATTTGATCTTGTTCACTTCACACAGAGCTCCCAGACGGAGAATAAAGCCCCCTTCTGAATTATCCAACAGGGTTGAAGCAGGTTGAGTCAGTGAAATTCAGTTCCTTATTTTATGAGGTGTCAGAGCTGATGTCGAATATGGCAACGATAACTAATACTACAGTCTGAGGGACCAGAACGTGGTAATTAATCCCAAAGACTTAAGTGTATTTTAGTTCAGGAGAAAAAAAATCACTAATTCAATCGTCCGGAAAATTGAAGTTTGATGCATGAGTCTCTGCTGAAAGGAAAGGCTTTTTCTTCCCGATTCTGGGGTTGGGGCAGGAATCGCAGCCTGTCTCCTCCGCTGCCTGGAAAGGCCCCTGCACAGGCCGATGCCCGCCCGCCCCCAGCCCGGGGCACACCGGGGACGCCAGGCTGAGGGACGGGGGTGACACTGGGCTCTCCTCTTTTCCTCCGCGTGTCACACGGCCTTACCCGCCCGGCCCCCGCAGTAACACTAAACATTAGCGGCCGTATCACGACCGCTCCCTTGTATCGCGACAAGCGGAAGGGCTGCTCAGCGTCGCGCGTCCCAGCAGCTCTTGGCCTCCCACTGTCCCCGTATTTTCGGCAGCGGGCCCGGTGGGGCATCCGCATTTTGCCTGCCTGCCATGCCCACAACCCACTCCCCACACCCTCCCCCCGCGGCTTTCGGCCCCGGGGCAAGGCCCGTGTTTGCTCTCTCGGCTCTGGGGGGCGCTGGGAACCTTGGACCCCCCTCCTGTATCCGAGAGAGGAGACGGGCACCCTGGGGCACCCTGGGGCACCCTGGGGCGTCCCGGGCGGGGCCGGTGCTGCTTGGAAACGGAAAGCTCCCGGCGCTGTGTTATCGGTGGGGCCACGCTGGCTGCATTCAGCCCCACGGCCGTGAGCGTCCTCCTCCGCGCCGCTGGACCGCGGACACCCGTCAGTCTTCTTAAACTCCCGTGTCTCCTCCGGGGGAGGAGTGGGCCAAAGCGGGGAAGCCTTCCCAGATCACTCCTGTCCCCACCCCCTGCCAGGCTCCCCGCTGTCCCGCGGGACCTGGAGGGTCCTTCCGCCCCGACGGGCTGGGCAGGCACCCCTGGGGTGTCCGTGGGGTCTGGGTGTCTCTTCTGCAACGAGAGACGGTGCTTTCGACGTGCGCACCGAGGGGTCTGGCCCTTGGCCCTCCCCGTCCAGGTGAGCCCAGGGCGGGTGGGGAACAGAGCTCGAAATCTTCCCTCAGGCTGTCTGGCGGGGCTGAGCCCGCCCCGGGGGGCGTTTTTCCTCCACCTGTCCCCATCCCAGGCCTGGTTTCCCTAGGGGAGCATCTTCAGTGCTCGAGGAAGGGACTCAGGCCCGCAGGGGAATTGTGCGCTGTCCTGTTGCGCCCGTCATACGCGGAGGAGGCAGCAGAAGGTATGACGTCATCGACGCTCACAGTGACTTCATCACCCGTCCCGCTGAAGGCAAGCGGCCGTCGGAGCACAGCCCTCGAGGGGCTGCCGTCCGCGCCAAGCGGGCCCTCCCAGAACCCGTCGCTTGATATCGTAACAGAGAGGGGCGACGGAGAGAGGGATGCCCAGCGGCTGTCCGCTGCCGGGAGTCCTCTGCCGGCAGCGCTCCGGTCCTCAGCCCCTGCTCGGCCCCTTGCCCATCGCTCCGCGCTCCCCCCGCAGCTCTGCTCGCCGAACGCATCGCTACGCGGAGCCGGAGCCGCGCCAGGGGGTGCGAGGGGCTGTAAACGCGTGTAGAGCCCGCACCGGTAACACGTGTGAGGCTGTGTCCACACCCACACCCCCACGGCTGCAAACTGCACATCTTCACCGCACTTTGAGTTTTTCTTCCCCACGCCCGTCTCGCGGAGGAGAGCCCGAGCGCTGCCCGTGGGCGCGGGAGGAGCCGAGGCACCCGGAGCGGGAGCGAAGCCCGGGGCAGAGCCGCAACCCCGCACGGCTCGGAGCGGAGCCCGCGGAGCCGCGCACCGGAGTGCTCGGCCGGTGTTAAATCAGCCCACTTGGGCTGAGGGAGGGAGAAGCAAACGGGGAGAGGAGATAAAATATTTGCATATTTAATGAGCAGTTCGGCAAAAGATGGTTGTGCCGGGATGGCAGCGGCGGCAGGCTGGGTGGTGGGGCCTCCGTGGGGTGCGCACATCCACCCGCGTCCACCCGCTCACACGCAGGAACCACCGCGTGTTGAAGTCGTTATCATTTTTGTTAACTTTTTATCGACTGTTTGCTAGATGGCATGTCACTAAAGTGTATGATTTGAGATGAAAAATTAGACAGATTAACCCGAGGGGAGAGCCTGATTGATTACTAAATAGGATCAATTTGAAAGTTTTAGTCATAACGTTTCTGTAGAGCCCCTTAATACTTCAAACTTCAATTTTACGGGCTATTGAACTAAGCATGTTCCTGACAAAATTGATATATGTATTAATTTGCTTTAACTGTTGATTAATTACTCTCCACTGAAAGAATTATATGGAGCTGTTTGCCTCAGATTTGCATATTAATCAAATTCTAGTTGATAATTCAGTTGGTGCGATGGATTTGGAGATGGGAGGGGGCCGAGCCAGGGCAGGGCTTGCAGGAGAGAAAGGGGGAAAAAAAAAATATATCGCTAACCTCTGCTTCCTCCCCAGGTTTTCCATCTCGAGTCCCCTCGCTCCCCACCTCTGTGCTCCCCTCACTGCTTAGCTGCCAGTTAGTGCATTAAAATCAAAGATGCAGAACGCGCTACCCTGGCTATTTGGTGAAAACAGAAATTGCCTGTCCGGTTTTTATGATGTTCTCAGCCTGAGAAGGCTGCACTTTAATATGTCCTGTCAACATGTCTGGGATTTAAAGGGAAAACGGCACAATTTAGCGCCGGGTAATTAATGACAAAGCGCCCCGGCCGTTACGATGGCACCGACGCCCTCGGCCCCTGCGGGCGATGCCCAGTCCGGGAGGAGCATCCACGGCCGCCGTCAGCCTCGACGGGGAGAGAAATGCTGTATTTCTTGCTCGGTGTAAGGGAGCGGGCCATAGAGCTGCTCTTCCTAAACGGTGAGCAAATTAACAGGAAAATAAAATTAATTGGAGAGGCTCCGGCTCGCTATGCGCTGAGGAAAGATAATGATGTGAGAACTGGGGAGGTGTCCGGAGGGTTACATCTCACGGAGGAGGACGCGCTCCGAGCCTGCCCGACCCAGCTCTCCGCTTTCCCCAGGGCGCAGCCCAGCCGGTACCGGCCCGTCTCGGAGGAGGGCCGGCAGCCGAGAGGCGGCTGCAGACGGACGCGGGGAGATCAATATTTCCTGCTGTCCGCGCAGCTCTACACGCACGGGGACCCCGCTTCCTCCAGCCTCCGCTTCCTCCCCACCCCTGCGTCCGTCCGTCCATCCTTCCAGCAGGAACATCCCTGCAACTCCCGCACTCCCTGTCCGAGCCCCTGCTGCTTCTTAAGCCTTAAACCTCGACACGCCCTCGCTGCGCATTGTGAGGGTTTGGCTATAGCAACTTTTCCACACGCCACCCCCTCCCCAACACACAAATATATGGATTCAAAGGGTAACAGTGTAATTAAAAACAGATAATTAATGAGACAATATTCCTACAGCCTACATCTTTAATGAACAAAACCCTTCAGGGCCAACGTGCTCTTCCAGGCTCATCAAAGAGAATAAAGTTGTGGGGCTTATGTACTTCCCAGTGTGTTAATAATAAACCAGCAGTGTATGCTTTTTAAAAGCGTAAGAGCCGATACTTTCCACACCTTGAAAGAGCCTCACAGAGCCTTCTGCAACGCTTTAAATATTTTAAATGCCAAGTAAGGTACAAAGGATGCTACGAATCTCCCCTCCCGTTGTATTTGACGGGCTGCGCAGCAGAGCGCTCTGCTGATTCCGCGCCTTTTAAACAGACCCAAAATGCAGGGAAGGAAGGAAAAGACGAACAACTGTTCCCTGCCAACTGCATCTTGCAAACTTTCTGTAACTCTTGGTTTTCTCTCTCTTTCCCTCCCTCTCCCCCTCCTCTCCTGTATGCTGTTTGGCTTCGGGAACACGCAGCCACCCAGGCACGTACGAAATCCCTTTGTTTATTTCCAAATATATTTAAGAAAATAACAGCCCTGGGTTTAATGCTGAGAATATACAGCCTGTATCTGCTGCGTGCTTCTATACATTTAAGCTTCTTGTTTCCTCCCAGATCCTTCCTGTGGAAGCTCCCGAGGTAATATTTCCATTTTAGTACTTTGCAAGCTTCTAACTCAAATTGTTATTGCTTCACATTTTTAAAGTTTACTTAGCAAAAGGCCCGGCTAACGTGAGCTGCTTGCAAGCTCGGAGAAAGACGAAAGGGCCTTGCCTTCAGCTACATTCTGCAAATGTGAAGGGATAGGGGCTTTTAGGGATGAGTTATACCGCAATCAGCTTAGTAAATCTGCATGCAGAAAGGATGCTAATTAGTCTTAATAGTCTACCAATATGCCCCAAGACTGGAGACACAACAACGTAAATCTGCTACCGATAAATATTTTTAATTGTTAAATTTACTGGAAAGAAAAGTGTATTTTTCCGTAGCGAAGGCGGAGGATGCGGCGGGGCCGGGCTGCGACACGACACGCTCCGCTCCGCTCCTCGGCGGGGCCGGGGCGGGGACAGAATCACCCCGGCAGGGGCCCCGGGCCGCCCCGACCCCCGACGTCCCCCTCACCATCCCCCCCAGCCTCGGCCCCGAGAAGGAGGGGGAGCGCCTACTTAGATTGTGCTTGGTGAAATTAGTGATGTATCACGTTAATTACCACTGTGATCTTAAAATGGTTGCAGGCCCAAGGAAAATTAATGGAAATCCAAATTCTAATTATGTGGCTGGTGTTAAAGAGTTGAACTAAATACCCGGGAAGGGAAATTGGATGATAATGTGGAAATATGCTACATTTTCTGGCTGCTTGTGGTTATTGCATCATGAAGCCTAATAAATGCATTATCAGAGATACTGCTGGAGGATGATCTTTGGGGATACAAATGGGGAAGGAGATGCGGTGATTCTTGGGATAACTGCGAAAAACAATGAAGAAATTCCGAGATCCGCTAATTTTGCTCCGTCTTTGCCCAACGTGTGCGGGCCCGGCCCTCTGCGCTGGGCTTTGCAAGGAGGAGAGGACGGGGAGCCTCAGGGAGGGGCGCTCGGGGGCATCCTCAGAGCGGGGCTGCAGCAGCATCGCCCGGGCCGGCTGCCCCGTCACGCCCCTCCGGCAGGTAGGGAAACTGAGGCACGCACACGCATCCCTCCGGGCTGCACGTCCCCGATCCCTCTGCATCCGCCCCGGACTCACCCGGCAACCACACATGGAGGACTAATTAATTAACACAATTAAGCTTTCGGAACCCGGGGCTGAAACCCGGGGGGTTGCAGAGAAAAGCCGGGGGGACACGACACCGAGAGCGGCAATGTGTGTCACGTCCGACCCACGCGTGTCCGCGGGGAAGGAGGGCAAACCGCCTTCCCACAGGCTTAACTCTTCCCTCGCTGGCCGTCTCGGGGTGCCAGGTTTCAGTGTTAAGATCTCAGCCTCATCCATCACGGAGTTAAAAAAAAAAAAAAAAATCGAGAGGGAAACCAATACAGACAAACACATCAAGACTCAGGAGTGGCGACCCTTGGAAAAGGCAGGGTCCAACCAGATATGAATCATTTTTCTTTGCATAGTTTAAAGGAATTACTAGTGATATGCACGGCTGTCACTGCAAACTACATTTATGGATTTGCAAGTCATTTCCATAAATCAGCTGCATTGGATCCATCAGAAGAGCAGAGCCCGGCGTCGGTGCGAAGATGATGGAGCTCTCTTTGAACGTATAATGAAGTGTTCCAAGGGCTGCAGTTATTTTTCTGCTTGTTAAGGATTTTTTTTTTTGAAAGGGGAGGGGGGCCTTTTCGAATTTGATTTTAAATTAAAACGTCGCCAAGAGATGTTTTATTGGTGATCACCCTTATGATAAATTTATGCTTCAATAATTACTTTTCACGGGATATCGATTTCCTCTGGCAAAAGCCTTTCTCCCTCCTTCCCAACCCCTGTCTCCCATTTCCCGAACAAGACAGTGGTACCCCACTGCCTCCCTACCCACCCCCGCCAGGGATGGCCTCGCAGGCAGGGGCAACCGAGTGGTCACGTCAAGGAAGGGAGCAGGGATTCCACACCGGAGAAGTCCGACATCTGGGGGAGCCCCAGGTTCAGCGGGCCCACGGATGGTGGGAGGACTTTCCCCGACTTGGTGGGGGTCCCTCAGAGGGACGCTGGAACCTCCGAGGCTCCAGCGAAGCCCCCCATTCTCCTGACTGCTGGGGAGACTGGCTACTGCTCCCCGGCACCCTCCGCATCCCCCTCCCCCTGAACCCAGAGCAAACCTCGTCGTGAGAGCGTGCAGCCGGCCCCAGCAGCCTGAAAAGCAGGGCAGTGCCTGTGCCCCCCTCCCCTGGCACAGCAGAGGGTGGCTGTCCCTCCCGCTGTGCCCCCGGGGCTCACACTTGTCCCGGACGCCGGGGAGTCCCCGCCCGCTCTCGGGTGCCTGGCCTGCAAAGGGAGGGCACAGAGCGGCACACGGCAAAGGGCAGGGTTATTTCACCGGGACCATAACCCTCAGGATTAGGAGCGCTCTGAAAGGTGCCCCGATCTGCAAACACATCCCCCGCCAAGGACCCGGCCGCCCCCTCCGCACTGCCCCGGCAGGCACGGCCGCGCCAGCCCCAGTCCCGCGGCACTGTCCTCGCACGCCCGCTGACCCACTGCTGGAAAAACCCTCAGGGCGCTCAAGCACGGGCACGCAGCGAGCTGAGGCATTCAGTGCACAGGGGCCATGATGCCTTCATAGCCCAAAGCAATGCCAAGGCCACGCTGCACTACTGCAAGTTTATTGCACAAATGTTCCTTATCTTCAAAATCATTAATATTACAGCCAAACTGGAGTTTTCCAAGATGCTGAAATTATTCCAATATATCACTTCTGATCTGTCGTTTCCTGACAAAGCCAATATTCCTCTCAGCTCCCCCCAGTCCATTTATTATGGAAATAACTTTTCCCTTGGAAGGGACTCACACCTTGCTCAGAGACCATAGCAGTGAGAACAGGAGACCACAGAACATGTCACCACAGAAAACTGGAGCCTATGCCAGCTCCCTCAGAGGACCCTTTCACAGTCTTCTGCTCTTTACACTAGTAGCTGGCTGATATTCTCCTTTTGCTTTAGGGAAAAAGAAAAAAAAAAAAAAAAGGAAAAAAAGAAAGAAAAAAAGAAGTTCCTTTCTTTGGGAAAAGGAACATGGTATTTGGTGGAAAAGTGATGTGACTGTGAGCTCAAGTGCTGCTGGCTCTGGAGAGCCCAATTATCCATAAATGCTGGCCCACATACAGGAGTTTATGTGTATTGGCAACCCATATCCTAGCTCCAGAGTAAAAATTTCAGGTACTGCCACATGGGTGAATGGATTATCTCATCCCCTACTACTACTACTATTATTGTTATTGTTGTTATTTTAAAGCAGTGGATTAGACAAATGAGCAGCACTGTCCCCATTCCCAAACCTCAGCATCAAACCCAAGTGCTCCAGCACCCGGTCAGGTCGGGGTTAACCATGGCCCATGCACGGAGGGTGAGGGGAGGCTGTGACCATAACCAGAAAAGCTGTGGTGGGCCCCCAGGGCACCCTGCATATCCCTGCACTGCCTGGTCTGGCTTTGCAGCAAGGCCAGGGGATGCAGCATGTACCCTGCAGGGATACAGCCTTGGCCAGGTGTGGGAGTCCCTTCCAGCTGGTTGCAGTACCCCTGCTTTTAGCTGCCACTGGGCACAGGAGGGAACACCTCTCTTTTGTTTCCTCTGGTGTGTCTCCAGTAATTATTACCTTTTCGTGCAGCTGGGGCTTCACAAAATCCCATGCACCGCCAAAGATGAAGCCGCCACAGTACTGACATGGGCACAAACTGGAGAGCTCCAAATCCACCACAGAGACTGAAGGAAAAACTGGATCCAGTAGCAGCTGGAAAGAAGGGATGGGCTGTCCTGTCCCATTGCCTCTCTCCTCAGTGATGTCAAGCCTGTAGGCCTCTGCTGTCGGCAAGGTTCAAAATGTCTCCGTCCTGCACCGGGTGCCTCCTTGGCCGGGCAGGGAGGGCCCACAGTTCCGGCTGCCCGCAATCATGGTGTGTTAGCGGGGCTGTTAATTGTCCTGCCTTCCCGGGGTCCCACTTTGAGGCCAAGCTCACCTCACCACATCTTACGACACTCCCGCGGGCACGCCAGTGCCGCTTTGCCCCGGGCGGTGGAGCAGAGCCGGGCCGAGGGCTGTGAGGGGGATCCCTTTCCCGCCCCGGGCGGTGGAGCAGAGCCGGGCCGAGGGCTGTGAGGGGGATCCCTTTCCCGCCCCGGGCGGTGGAGCAGAGCCGGGCCGAGGGCTGTGAGGGGGATCCCTTTCCCGCCCCGGGCGGTGGAGCAGAGCCGGGCCGAGGGCTGTGAGGGGGATCCCTTTCCCGCCCCGGGCGGTGGAGCAGAGCCGGGCCGAGGGCTGTGAGGGGGATCCCTTTCCCGCCCCGGGCGGTGGAGCAGAGCCGGGCCGAGGGCTGTGAGGGGGATCCCTTTGCCGCCGCAGCCGCCGGAGCCGCTTTCCCGCCCGCCGCTCAAAGCTTAGGCGAGGGGGACCTCTGCAGGCCGCACCGCCGCCCGGCCCCAAAACACTGCTGGCACCCTCTCTGTGGGACCGAGCAGGGTGCGCTGCCTCCTGCCAAGCGGTTTAATAAGGGAAAAAGCCCTTCTAAAAGTTAAAAGTTGAAAAGAGGAAGGGTTTCGTGAGCAAAACCCCCACCGTGGCATTCCTTTTTCTGTGAGATGAGCAGCCACTTCACATCCCACAGAGAAATCAAGTCATACTTTCTAGGGCTTGTGACATGACTAACATCATCATGTGCAGAAGCATATTGTCCCCCTGTATCAGGAACTGAGGAAACAGGACGGACAGTAATGTAGTCTGAAGGGAATTGCTACCACAGTAATGCAGTCTGAAGGGTGAAATCCATCCCCTGGTTCACAGATATTTTGGAGACAATTGCCACTTAAAACAAAGTGACACCAGTGCCACAAATCTCGGGGAGAGGATGGAAGGTGAAAACCTGGCACAGGGTTTGACCTGATTTGACACATCTCAGAAACACTGGGGTGACACAAAAGCAAGCAACTCCTCCTAGTCAATCTTGTGCATGCTCCTGAGTCGCTGTCCTCCCAAATTTAAATGTCTCATTGAATTTCAGCCAAAATGTGACTAGGGACATGACAAGTAAATTCAGTCCTTGGATGTTTCAAATCCTGCTGCCGTCGGGAACTGATCTTTGCAGCATTCCCTGCTATGTGCGTACAACTTCTTTACATCCAGGGTCACCTCTAGCAGAAACTCTCCTGTCGGCTGCTTCACCCCCATAACCGAGGGTTGCAGAGTCCCTAGGTCACTGTCTGTCAACTGAAAGGGTTTCACACCTGGAATGAGCCCTCCCTTGTATATGTCCTGTCTCAAATTTGCCAGCTGCTTGAGACAGTGCTCCCCCTTCACTGCTCGTGGGATCCTCTGTGCCCTGCTCTGAGGCTGGCAGAGCTGACAGCATGAAGTACTATGTACGTACTGGTGAACACTCCCCAGGTTATTTTCTGCTCTAATTTTCATGGGCAGCAATTTCCCTCCAGGTATTAACCCTGCCTCTAGAGCACACAAATGAGTAATACAATTGTTTTACTTCTCATGAGTATTTTCAGAAAACTAATACTGATTTGAAGGAAAATATAATGCTTCACAGCAGGTTGTTTGTTTTTGTTGTTCTTTTTTGTTTGTGTATTTACGCCTGGAGAGTAGGGAGTATCACAAGTCACGTTTCTTTATGCTCATGCTGACAGCTCCCCCCGGTGTCCTGTGCTTGCACATCTTTTGCACAGACACCCTTATCCATGCCAGGGATGCTTGGTGGAGTGTTAGAGAAGATGGAGCCAGACTCTTTTTGGGGTTTGTGAAAGACAAAAGGCCAATAGACACAGGAAATGACAGACAAGTTGCATCAAAGAAAACTGTGATTGCTTTCAAGAGAAAGAAACTTTCCACATGAAGGACAGTCAAATATTGGACCAGAGATCCAACTTTGAAGTCACTAATCACATCAACATTCAAAGGTTTACTGAACTGAGAAACCTGCCCTAGCAGCAGTGAGCCCTGCTCCTCAGACAGAGAGCTCGATCAGACACCTCCTGAGGTCACTTCCAATGTGAATTATGTTATGATTCAATGATGAAGCAAAAAAATCCCTGGCTGCTACTCCTGCATACCCCTCACCCATCAGTGCTTTCCTGCACACCAAATGAACTGGAGCAGCCAAGCAACTTCTGAGTCCATCAGTACAAGTACCAACATAAAGCCAATGTCACACCGCCTGTAATTAGCTTTTATTTCTTGTTTCTTAAGAAGCTATTATTTTATGATTGGCTAATGTTTTTCACAATTAGCACCATTTATTTTTCACCTAATTCAGCCACAGCCCTTAAGTGTTTGATACCAATAGCTTTAATTTCTTTCCCTTGTCTCTTTTTGCCCTGTAGGAGGAATTAGCCACAGTACCCATGGGCAAGTTTGCAAAACAACTTCTGCCCTCATCCTTTGTGCCCTGTCCAGCCCAGGGTACAGAAACCATGGCCAAGGGCAGAGACAATCTGCCATATTTGATCCATGAACACTTCAAGAGAGAGCAAAAGAATAATTAGCACTTCATGACATAAAGACACAGCCAAGATCACCCAAAAGTGAGAAGAAATAATAATCAACTGATATATTGGTTCTGCTACCAGGACCTCCTATTTCATTTAAATGATGCCTGGGTGAGACATTTAGGGCTGGGCTCTGAAGCATCTCACTTTGGAGTGATGGCAAGTCTTCCCCTCAAAACCCTCTTGAAATGGGTTTGGTGGTAACAAAGTTGAAGGAGTGATAAGGACTCCAGGGGAAACTTCCCAGCCCTTCCACCCTCTTTCTACTGTGTTGCAGCCTTGATTTTGGTACCTTCTCTAGGCTCCCCTCTACAGCAGGGAGGATGAGAATTACGTTCTAGAGACATGGCTGGAAAGAAAGGGTTTGGACAGGAAATTTTCAGCGGGGGGAACAGGGCAGGTATTCTACTACCTGCAAGCATGGCTGGAGCCTGCATGCACAGCACTGAGCTGAGCCTTGCTCCTCTCTTAGCTGGGGTCCCCAACACAAGGCACAAGAGCTCAGCTGAAAGGTGTTCAGTGTCCTGGCAGAGGCTGCTTGTGAGGCCCTCTCGGTATCTTTGGCTAGCCCTGAGAGCCCCCAGGACGTGGTCAGAAGAAGCCTTGCTCAGGAACAGCAAGCAATGGGAGCTCTGTGCCCCTCACAGCCCCTTGGGTGCTCACCTGCCAGGACTGGACCAGGGGCTTTCCACACAGCTTCCTAATGGGTGTGGGTCTGGCACACGCTGGACACAGGAGTCCATTCACAAGCTCTGACAAATGCCTACCTAGATCTTCATTTTTTCCCAGGTCTTGGCTCTCAGCCAAAGCAGGAATCTCCCTTCAAAGGAATAGTGCTAAAAAATATATATATATATAAAAAAAATCCATTTCTTGGCCAGCAATACAGAAGGCAAATAGCTCATACCAACCCTGGAGATAGTGGAGTTCATCTCATATTCTTCTTCATCTACAATGCTCTAAAAAATAAAACCCTGCTGATCTGATTTTGATGAAGTGTTCCACCATGACTGCTAATTGTTTTCCCATTAATCCTTGCTTTTGAAAGCAAAGCTGGATTTTGTTGCTCTGAAAATCTATCAGGGTCAGGAGGTGTGGCTTGCTAGCAGCAGAAAGGTACAGAGAAATAGATGACGGGTATGTGCTAACTTTTCAGATTATTGGAAAATCTCCCAGTGAAGTTATCTTGTCCCTGCTGCAGACACAGGCTCTGAATATTGTTTGTCCTTGCCTGGCAGCAAGAGAGAGCAGCAGCAGCATCTGTTGGCAGCAGAGGAGATGCAGCCATGAGGGATGGGTGCTCACTGTCCCAGGGACCTTCTCATTCTGTTTTCTTAGCATAAGCCTAAAATTATCCAGTTCTAATTGATGGGAAGAACAGAGAATTTTGAATAGCTGTGTCTTAATAAGAAAGTTTATTCTCCTTTTTGTTAGAGTTTAAAAGCTGCTGACCTAACCAAGGCAGGGGGAGAAAGGTCCCTGTGAGTAAGGGAGACAAAAAGGTCTGTCAGAAGAGGATTAGTTGGAGCAGAGCCTGCCTCCGAGCAAGACAGAGGGCGAGGCGACCTTGCAAAGCCTGTCTGGGCTATTTTCTCGAGCTCCAGGAGGAAGACTGTAAAGGCAGTAGTGACACAGGAGAGTTGCATTCAGAGTGGAAATTAATTTTCCTGTAATGCTTGCTGTTTCTGCTGCTTACACAGCAATAAACAACGGCTGTCTGGCCTTGAAATCCTAAAATCCCCCAGCTGTCCCCAACTCTAGGGAGTGTGAGCAAGTCAAATGGAGGCTTTTCCATACCAGGGAGGCCCTTGCTCTGTGGCCTACTGGGAAGTGTAGTTCAGTGTCTGAATGGCCATTTCAGAGCAGCCTTTGCTCTCTCTGGTTAGCAGAGCCTGAGGTTTGAGAGCAAGGAATTCTGTGGGGCAAGGCTGGGATGGCTCCTTGGCTTCAATTGCTCCTTGCTTCAGTTGACCATCCCTCTTTGGAGCATGGAATCATGAGATATTACCTTCCCTAGTGTGTCTGAGGGGAAGAGCTGCAGGATATCCTTTCTGGGATGCTGTTCTGCAACCCCAACAGAAAGAGACAACCCTGGTGGTGAGGGGTTTGCCAAATCCCACCCCCAGTAGAAATAAGGGTGGGCGCAAGCAAACAGGAGACATGGCTGGAAATAAGGCATGTGGACAAATACTGTCCTGAATAGGGAGTGTCCAGGGCTGCCATGGGACAGGGCCACCTTGTGCTTGCCTGCCCCACTGAGTCAGGGCCAGAATCATGAGGTTAGCTCAGCCCTCCCCAGGGAAAGGCTCATGCTGACACATCGTGGAAACGAAAGTGAGAACAGTGCTTTAAACACTGCAGACTAGGCTAGTGAGGGGCAGGGGAAGAAGGGGGCATTTGGGGTTCAAATGTTGCAGAAAAGCTCAAAAACTTTGAGCAGGAGAAGAGGAGGGGAGGAAGGACCTGGCCAACTGCCCACAGATACTGGATGTGACCCTGGCAAGGACAGCAAACCTCCAGCATCTGGCCAAAAGAAAAAAGAAAAAAAAAAAAAAGTAGGTTTGCACACTTTTGATCTGGGGTACAGCATGAGACTGGATGGGTTTGGGGGTGTTTAACCTAAAATGGAGGATTTGAACTTTCTGCATTTCTTCCCGTGGCTTTTTTTATTTCCACCAAAGTTTTCTTTCTTTCAGTAAGGAGATGTGAGTTCCATCCAGACTGCACCTCCCCATTTTCCTCCTCAAAATAATAACAGCCTCATTTGCTAAAGGCACTACAAGGATATTAAGTGAAAATGAATTAAGTTTAATTCAATTGTTATTTTAGGAGCTTTGCCTCGTCAGGGTTTTGCAAAGCTTCATTCTTCCACTTGCTGGAGACCAGCTTTAACACGCCCCTGCTGAGATGTTGCTGCAAGCCACGAACCCATCACAGTGGGAATTTTACTTAATGCTTAGGGTTGGGTTTTAGTTTGCTTAAATGTCAGAGTCTGTCTGCCATGCTGGTGGGGGAGAGGGAAGAACCAGAGACTGGTTAGCTCAAGTCCATCATATACAGCTTAGAAATAAAATTAATTGTCTGGCTGGTGATTTCTCAGACAAAACCCCAGCACTTTTTGTCCAGAAAGCATCACACCACTGCTGCCCTGCTTCAGAGAGGCTTCACCTGCTCATTGCACTGGGTCTCATCTGGATCTTCTCCCCCTGTTGCGGTACTCTTTGGATCACCAGCACATGAGAGTGGAAGCTGCCAGGGTGGGAAGAGTTGGGGAAGGATTAGTCTGCATCTGCAAAGCACTCATTTCACCTGCTCTTCACTCTTTGGATTGGCTTTAAATGCCATGCAAAAGCCCGGAACTGTATTGGGGCCTGCCCTGGTTAGGAACCACTCCCTCATCCCCAGTGAGGCATCACCTCCACCCAAGACAGGGAGAAGCTTTGAAAAGGGGAAAAGAGGAGAGAAGGCCGTGACAGAGGGACCTTACCTATCCTAGGACTGATGACCCTGGCTTTGCTATGTGGGCTGGCAGGCTGCTGTGTGCCTGTTACCAGCTGGACATTTGGAGAAATTTCACAGCCCTGCACAGGACTGGGGAGTGAGGGAGAACGTGACCCTGAGGGGTGGGAAAAAGGCTCTCCCAAAGCCCAGCAGAAGGACATTTCAGAGGAGCTGTCAGCTCCCGTAACTTGTGGAGTGGAGCTGTAAGATCCAGCACACCCCTCCTCCCTCTCATCTCTGGTTTCTGCAGCAGAGGGGCAGAAGGAAGGACAAGACCCCAAAGCTAAATGCCCACAGAGAGGGCTTGGACAGCTCAGTGTCAGCAGCAGCAAGCAGAAGGAGGGAGCACTCAGAGCAGGGTTCTCCCAGCCCCTAACCTTGCTGAGAGCCAGCACCCAGGATTTATGGAAGAAAAGCTTGGAAGTGACCTCTGATCCACTGGAGCACCAAGCGAGGACTCAGATGGCATTACAGCTTGATGTACAGCCAGCGGGTCTGCTGGGCAGTCTCCTGTGAGCGATGGCTTGCGATATTTCTGGAGTTTATACCTAGCTCTCCAGCTCGATGGGCTTTCTGGGTATGATTTGTGCCCTGTGTAGCTCTATAAATATTGAGCTCAGAGAATTATATATGGCGACAGCCCTACAGCACTCCTGGTGATATATCCCTGCGTTTGTGGTTGTAGGCGAATAATTTTAGTTTGAGTGGTGTGGCAATGAGAACAAGGAGGAAGTAAAATAAAAGGGTAATTCGAGGCCAAGTGAATGGCAGGGAGCATGCGTGAGGCTTCAAAGCCTCTCCCACCAATCACTCAGGGAATTGACAGCCAGGATAATTTCCTAAATTAGTTACCTTATCCCTGAGTGCTGCTGTCTGCAAAATTAAGATAACTCACCACTTTGCTGAAAGGATGTGTTATAATAGGAGAAAGAAGGAGCAGGAGACAAGGCTGGTGCTCCAAGGACAGGGTCAGACTCACCCTGCTGGGGTATTCCTCAGTTAAGCGTTGGAGCATGAGTTGACTGTTACCACCACACTCTGATCACTCAATTCCCTGGAAAGCTGCAGCAGAACTGTCCTGGGAAATCCTCATGACAAGCAGCTTGCAGGCCACCATGTAAAGTGGGGACAAAGGCTTTTTTCTGCTGTAAATCTGGGTATTGCTTAACTGATTTGGGATTGCTGCAGTGCAAGTGTTGCTTCCCCAGCCGTATAATCCACAGCATTCCCTCCCTCTAGCCAGGAGATGGGCAAAGGGGGCTCAGATCTGTGCTGCCACTTATCCCATTCAGGCAGATACAATCAGGGCCTCAGAACAAACTCCTTAATGGGATGTGGAAATGGCCAAATGCCCAACTCCAGAAAAAAATTGAGGCCAGGTTTCATGCCATGTCCCATTTGCTGTGATGCTTCAAGGTGTTCAGGTGCTTGTGTCCTTGCCAGGCTGGCCATGCAGTTGGGTTCTCTAAAACAGGCTGGCAGGTTCAGAAACCCAACCTTAAACCAGCAAAATTAATAATTTGCACCTTGGTGTCAGAGCTTCCATGGGAAGGGCCTATCCCTCAGCCTCGCACTCCCCTGCTGCAGGTGACAGGCAGTGCCTGGGTGACTCAGCTCTGTGTCCCTAGATGGGAAGACTGAGGAATTAATCTTTAATTGTCAAATAGGTAAGTGAACAACCACCTGAGGAATGGGATTACAGGGAGGAGAAAGGATTGGATGTACCCAGTCTGCTAACACATTTTCCTAGAGCAGCCAGTCTGCAGTGATGTGTCTTGGTGTGCCCATTCCAGTACAAATGCCTTAATGGGCCCACTATACTTACATTTCTGTCACTGTACTGTTGCAGACCTAGACCACCCATGGTTCCCAAAAATGCAGTTTGCTAGTCCAGTGTCAATTAATAACCCCAGCAACAGACTAATGCAAAGGAGCTGAGTTTTCACCCCTGGGAAACCCATGTGTTCAGCTCCCCCATAACCACCCAAGGGCAAAGACATGGTTCTGTCAGAGCACTGGAGAAGCAAGGAACAGGCCAGGAGCAGGAGAGACCATTTACAAGGGGCTGGAGTGGTTTGCTCTTATTTTGTAAAGAGATGAAAGGTCAACAGAAGGCAATAACCCTTCTTGGTGGCTTTATATCAATACATACTGCAGATGTTTGGAATTATAGCTATTGCAGACACAAAGGATGTGAGAACTGATCTGATTTCTTCCTCCAGAAAAGATTTAAGATACATGGTAAGGAAATCACTCCCACTGAAAGCTGTTGCTTTAGCCTTGAAAAGACTCAAAAGGCTTAATGAGTTGAGGATTTGACACAAAAAATTTGGGGTTAAAGTTGCAAATTCTAACGTGCCTTGTAGGGCTGGGATTTGTGGGTAGCTGGTCCATCACAGGACCCCTTTAGCCAAATATTGATATCCCTCTAGGAGATTTGCTATGAGTCAAGAAGGAATCTGAAGCACAAGCTAAGGATCAAACTTTGTGCCTGGGAGATCCAGTCGGTCAGATAAATAATTAAAATTACCTGTTGTAGCCACAAAACATATTAGTCTCTAACCCACATGAGTCACTGAAGCATTTCATATTGTTTCCTCTGTTTCTGGATGACTTCCCCACCTGAGAAAAACTTAGCTCCAATCCATGTGGTTCCAGAAGATGAGACTTGCATACCAAAGCCAGTGCCCTAGCATAGATAAAGAACCCAGACTTTCCTGATTGTAGCCCTGAACATTTCCTTGCAATGTTGCTGCCTGCTTTGGTGGAGTGACTCGATCCTACTGTGGGGTAATGTTCCCTGGGCTTCTTTTGCAGGCACATGAGGGGTCTCCCATGAGCTGCAGCAGCCAGCAGAGCACCAGAGAGCCACTGGCCTTTGCACCAGCATCCTGTGGAGGAGGTTGTCCTGCTGCTGCTCTTGGAGCCAGCTCAGCTCCATGATCCCATGGCCTGGTGCAGGGCGTGGTAGACAAGGGCACCCTGCAGACAGCACCATCTCACCATCCTCCTGGCTCCCCACTTGGTAGTGCCCATCTCTCCCCTTATGAAGACCATTTCTTTAGCCTGTTTTGTGCCATGAGCAGCCTGATTCTTTAACTGCTGAGCTCTCTCCCTTGCACCTCTTGTTGTCTGTATTGGTGGTATTTTTCTCCAAGAAATAAGGCTGTCTGCTGCTGAGCTGCCACTGTCCCCCTTCATCCTCCAACTGCACTGATAATTCATGTGAGACTTCATTTCACCCTTACCTGAAGCAGCCAAATACACCTGCGAGGAGAAATTAGCTGCTTCAGTGGCACAGCTCAGTTGCTTAGGAGATTCCAAGTGCCTCCAGGACAAGAAATAAATGAGGCAGCTTACTCAACAAGTGTCTTCCCCAAGGAGCATGGCTCAGTGCTCTGCTCCCCAGCAGCCCCACCAGAACTGACGACTGTGCCAAGCAGGTCTCGTCAGGGCTTTGTCCCACTGTGTTAATGCTTTCTCCTCACTGCAGGAAATAAGGCACTACAGCAGGTTGGCTGTGCATTCACCTTCCCCCTTTCCTACCAAACTCAAGCTGTTCCTAACTCTTCACAGCTTTTCTATTTTGTATATCAGCAAGCAGTCTCAGCATCCCCCAAATGTCTGGCCCAGCCATGGCTGGGGTAGGGGGTGGAAATGGAGTCTGGCTCTCTGCATGCTCACCTAACCCCCAAAACAGCCCCTCTCTCCCCAGCACTGAGAGGTCTCTGTCAGACAAAGAGAGAAGGGTCACCTGTGAGGCCCATCCAGGACATCAGGCACTCAAGTGTTGGCCAGTGTGAAACCCACCTTCAGATGCCCATCCCAGTCTGGCAGGGCCTGCTGTCAGCTCTCCTCTGCTCCAGGGAAATACCATTTGGGGCCATGAGGAGAACACAGGCAGGGAGGACAGAGGTCAGTCTGACCTTGAGGAGGGCCAAGAGAGTGGCCAAGACTGGACCAGAGAGGACAAAGCCTATTGGGCAAAGAAGAGAAAGTTCACAGTCGGTAGATCATCCAGAGTATGTTTATCTCAAATTTCAACATATCTTTTTAGCTCATTTTGGCCTGAGCCCTCCGGGCACCATTTCACTGGGAAATACTCTGTGGAATAAATGCCAAGTGATGGTGAAACACAAATAATCCCTTCTCATAGAGAATTACTTTTCTGGTGAATACTGGGCTATAAACGCAGCTTTAAAAAGCAATAACTTGTTAAACTGACACACAGAGACACACACAGGCATACCACATTAAAGTCATTTGATGCAAGGCAGGAAAAAGTGCCTTTAAATCACATAATTATTTTAAGAGACAAAGACATTTGCTTAAACTGGTTCAAATCACCTTTGGGGAGGGAAGAGAGAAGGTTTGTGTCTGCGCCATTAAGTGCTTTGATTTCCTGCAGCTCACCCCAGACTCTTGTTTTAATAGCATTAAACATATAAATATGTGATAATAAAATACAGGTGGTTTCTTTGAGCTTTACTGACTTTGTTTGTCAGAAAGACAAAAAACCACTGCTTCCTTATTTATCTGCTTGAGTGTTTAAAGGGTTTATATTTTTTCTGTTGATGAATGCAAGCAGCCTCTTGATTGTCCTAGAGAGCTGTTGCAGCCACCTGTTTTGATCAAAGCTCATCCCTCTCCTTTAAAATCCCAGCTGCTTGTCCTCACTATTCACTGCACTCCATGAGCCAGGAGGGAGGGGTGTGCAGCCAGCAGAGGGATGGAGCTAGATCCCTTTCTCCATGCCTTGCTGGAGCTCAGAGAGTCGACCGCCTCAGCTTTAAGTTCTCGGTGTGGCTGCAACTCCCCGCAGTGGCCCTGCACACATCACTCACCCCATCCTGGCACCCAAACATGCTGCAACTTACCCAGCACATGAAACATCAGCACATGGGATGTCCTATGAAAAGTCTCGCTTCCTAATCCCAGCGGGGAACACTAAATAGAGGGGAGCCCCCCTCCCCGTGAATTTTTCAAGAAAAAAGCATGTGGCTGTGGTGCTCAGGGACATGGTTTAGTGGAGGACCTGGCACTGTTAACGGTTGGGGTCTGTGATCGGTGAGGTCTTTTCCAACCAAAATTATTCTACGTCCCCTTCAGGGGGAGGCTGACGCGCTCGGGGCTGGGCTTGGCTACCCTTCCTCCTGAGCACCCAGCGCTCCCAGTACGAACCACTCGCTGCTTTGCCTGGGGCCGGCTGCCCGTGGTCACCCCGGCCCCGCGCCTCGGGCGGGGGCACGGCCGTGTGGCCGGTGCCGCGGGGCCGGGCCGAGCCTCGCCAGGCGCTCCCTGACCCCTAGATGGAGCTCGGTGCCCGCCGATGGCTCCCGGGCCGCCCCGGGGCGGGCAGGGCTGTTCCCGGCGGCTTCCCCCGGCACGGCACAGCGCCCGGGAGAGGGGCAGGCTGTCCACCCCAGTCCTGCTTGCCCAGCTGCCCAGGGGTGCTGACCCCTGCCTGAGGGGTTGTCACCGGGACGGTGTTTCACGTCCTGCTGTTCTGGCCAGCTCTGTGGGTCAGCGTCCACCAGGGTCACCCGCGAAGGGGCAGTGCCAGGCATTTTGGGAGAAACACCCATAGCTTTGACCCCTATGTGCGTCAGAGCACTTGTGGTGAGAGTTATCCTGCCCTAGACCCCATCCTATGGAGGAAACCAGACAGCCAAGCATCCCTCTCCATCTGCTGCAGAGAGGTTTGAGATTCTCTGGCTCCCATCCAGGAAACACCCACAGGGCCTTAAAATAATGGCTAATTAAGGGAGCTTTCTGAGACTGAAGGGAGGGACAGGACTCAAGGAAGGAAAAAAGGGCTGTGGGACGAGTTCCATGCAGGGCAGCATCTCTAGAAGTGCCAAGCAATACTCACCCCATCCCCCCCACCCCATGTCTTGTGTGAGGGGGCCGCCACTCCTCTTATCCCACCAGAGCCAGTTTGGGCCAAGCCATCAGCAACAGTTGGGGTTTTGTCCAGGAAGGGGAGTGAGGCTGGAGTTACTCCCTGCAATCCCACTTTTTGGGAGGGAAGGGAGAGAAACTGGCTTCTAGGATGCAGGAGATGTTCAGCAACAGGACTCAGTTCCTCACTCCTCACTTCTTTTGGCAGTGTCTGTGGCCACGAGGTCCCTTGGGAAATCCTTTCCTCTGGATAACGTTACAGGTGTGTCTCTGCCTGTCTCTGCACCTTCCCTGCCACGGCTGTGGTGTGTTTCCCCAGGAACTGCCACACACATGTGCACCCTGGGGTCCCAGCAGGCAATCTGCATTCCCTCACCTGACTGCTTCAAGTCTGGCTTCTGCCTGTGGTGTGTGAGATGCTCAGATCCTCAGGTCTTCAAAGGACCAAGTCTGGAGGGAGAGTGCATGGGAACAGTGAGGTGTCCACCAACAGATGCCTGCTGCCTTGCCCCACAGAGAGCACTCTCTGCTCTACATCCCACCTCCTGCCTCTGGATGTGGTATGAGCCACAGCAGAGGCAAGTTTCAGACCTGTCATAACAACTGATAAGGTTACAACATTTGTTTTCACTCCATCCCAAAGTGAAAGCCAGACCTTTTCAGGCATTTCTGTGTGAATGGGGGCGAGTGGGAAATGCCCCTGCCACAGCTCCCTCACTTGCCCCTGCAAGTGGCTGTTTCAGTGGGCAGGGTGCCTGGGATATGTTCCTCTGTGGTTGCAGATGTCCCTCCAAAGGCAGTGGAGCACACAACAGTGCTGTAAATGCATATAAAACTTCCTGGTCCTTAATCCTGGAAATAAGGAAGGAAGGAAGGAAGTGCTCTGGGTGCAGCCCAGCAGTTACCACCGTGGTCCACAACTGTGTCACCATGGAATGCCATAGGACTGCCATTTCAGCAGCAGTCCCATGGTGTGACATCTCCAGACCCTGCAAGATCCTCCAGTGCATGCCACTGCTGCAGGGCCAGGCAAGCTGGGTATAGCCCCTGCTTGAGAACAGCCCTCCTCTGACCAAGCCAGGCTCCCACTGAATCAGGATCCCAAGGTGCCCCTAACTGCTCACCCTCAAACCCCACTGGCCTGCAGATTTGCAGCCTTTTCTCTTCAGTTCTCAAAGGAGAACCATTGTGGCATCATGGCTCCTCAGGACCTGCTGGCCTTTATCCTCTCCTCCCCCAGCCTGACCTCAGAGGACAACCCCTCTTCTTCCCCAGGCTCTCCTGTGATAACAGCCAGATCAGCTGGGAGAGCGTACAGAGGCCTGGCCACAACTCACTGCACTTGTGATCACTTCCTCACCGTGGCCCTGAGCAAGCCCCATCCCCACCTGTACGTCTTTCTTCCCCTTTGTCACCTTACTTGGGGAGATCTGGGGTCAAGCCCTGCCGTTCAGCACATTTATGTCCAACACACCTGATAGCCCAGGCTCAGTCTAACCCCCACTGAGCACCAGCATCACAAACTAGGTACATTCTAGATAAATACCTTAAGAGAAGGAATCTGGTGAGCCCTGACATGTGCCTAAAACCTCCCAACAGCAGGTAAAAATTGCTAAACATAATGACTTTCCAAAAATTACCTCTGGCTGAGACAGGGAAGATCCTGGGAAACAAAGCTTATCTCCATGTTTTCATCTATCCCCATCTTAATACTGCTTCCTAACTGTAGTTAAAAAGAGTATATATTGATTGATATTTTTTAATCACTGCTTTGTTATTTTTAGACAGTTGCAGTCTAGGAAAGACAGACAGTTAACCGCAGCGCTCAGACCAGCGGGTTCACATTCTTTACAGGCAACAAGAGAACGAGTTTTCTCAAGCTTTGCTCCTTCCTGCTCGAAAACCAGAGCATGGGCTCCTCATTTGTGCTCATTTTATTTTTGTCTCGAAAGCAGAAAGGCAAAGAACGTCTGAGCAGAGGGTAAGTACTGAGGGAAGTGCAGGGCAGGGGATTCCAGCTCTCTGCAACAGGGGATTGCACACCTTCAGCACACAGAGGTTGGGCTGGAGGCTGGTGTGTGACCTGAACTCATAGAGCTGAAAGCTGCTGAGGGCAGCCTCGTGCTTACCACAGCTAGCTGCAACAGAAATAAAACAAAACAAAAAGCAAACAAACAAAAACCCCAAACAAAAACAAAAGGAAACCAAAAATTATTTTCTACCCTTGGAAAAATCAAGATTATTCTACTGCTGTCAGAAAAAAAACTTACAGAACTCTTTGAATACAGTTTTACTGTATTTTGAGTACAGTTTGTACTGTATATTGAATATAGTTTACAGTTTTAGGTGTGATTTGAAAAAAAATATAGAATTAATTTAGAACTACCAGTAACACAGAGTTTCTGATTAATGGAAAGGAATAGGGGGAAAAAAACCCTCTGTCCTAATCTTGGAAAAGTGCTGACCCATCAAACAAATTTCTTACTGTAACAGAGACAATAAAAATAATTAAAGGAATATCAAAATCACAGTTAGCTGCACAAACAAAAGATCTGAAAAAAAAAATCTGGTGTGACTCCAACAAAAGTTTGTTCTGGTAATCTATAGCTTTCTGTGCTTTTTTCTTCCCTTCATATTTGTTTAAAAAAACTCCCTTTTTCCCCGAAATTTAAGCCCTTCTCATTTAGAAAATTTTCACCCAGGATAATTTGATAATTCCAAATGTTATTTCACAAACGTTTTTTAAACAAGTGGCCGTCAAAGCTGACCGCTGCACAAAGAAACAGTGTCACTCAGCCAGTCTGCTTCTGGCAAGGGGAAAAAAAAGGTTAGTTCAAAAAGTTCCAGCTGTCCCAGAACCCCAGAGAGGAATGGTTTTTTACTGTAAACCAAACAGTTTTCAGCAAAGCCATTTTCAGTTTTGTCAGTAAATTGGTTCGGGTGTTTTACCCCATCTAGCCCCGAGTGTCTGAGCTGGCCTTGGCGGCGAGGAGGGGCTGCCTCCGCGGGACGCGCTCCTGCTGCCGCCGTGCTGAGGCAGCCGCCCTGGTTTATAAGCTTTTTTTTTTTTTTTTTTAGTGTGTTGGTTAATTAGGAGCACATTCAAAAACAGCAATCAACAGTCTCAGTGAGATAATGAAAATGATCCTGCATATGGTTGTTTTTGGGGTCAGTGCCTCCATTCATTATTAGTTATACAAACCACGTTGAGGACACATACACTCACCTCAGCCTTTCTCCAGCGAATGCCACATACAGGTGACTCTCACTGATGCTGCTGTTGCAGCAGAAATAACTTAAAATATATTACAAAAGCCCTGTAGATGGGGAATGCAGCCCAAGAAAAGCTGCATGTGGTACTCATGTAGAAACTGGGGTTTGCATGTACTGCAGGGATCAAATGGGCTGGCCCGTACCGAGCACAACTGCAGGCTCTGTTCAAGGTGGAAGGCTCTGGCAAAGACCCTTCAGCCTTTTCCTGGGCCATCCCTCAGCAGAGATAAACCAACTGATCCTTTTTTGGATGACTCATGTGCTCAACTAATTGGCTAAATGGGGCCCAGACCTCTGGTTCCCTCCTGCCCTCATAGTTTGCTGAGCTGGGACCAAACCCAGACAACCACAGCCCATCCCACAGGGCTTTGTCTCCTCCAGCTCCACACAGATGTTTAATACTCCAGTTCCTCATTCAAAAATAATGTTTTCTCCCCCTCCAGATTTTGCCTTCAAAAGCTCAGCACATCCAACCCAAATGAATGATAGCTCTCAGTCCCTAGCAGCACTGTGGGTGAGAGAGATGAGCGCGGCCACAGCGAGGTCCCCCGTGGTGCCCTGTGCTTTCACCTCAGGCTTTTCTCCTCCAGAGCAAACTCACTCTACCTTGGTCTGTATTTCCTAGATACAGACAAACAGTGAAAAAATATTTCTCCCTGACTCCCATTTCATGTTTGGGATTTGCTTTATTTTGAGAGCGAAGGAAGGGGGAAATGACTTTCAAGGCATCTTAATGCAATTTTATTCCTGCTCCCAAATAAGTATAATACAAAAAATTAAATCAGCCTTCAATGTGATATGGATAGCCCAGGAAACAGCTGAGGTGATGCCAGTCTACAAAACGTAACATTATGTGTCATTGTTTCATGTCATTACTTATTGATTTAATTCCATCATATTTCAGACAACTTTTATTGTCTAGATACAAATCATCATGTTAATAACTGTAAGCACATATGCAGATATCAAAAACATCTTTTGCCACTAAACCAATTTTTAAAATGAATCCAAGAGAAATATTTTAAGAGAAAACTCCTCCAGAAGCAATTTTTCCAGGGACGAGAAATATCAGGCAACTGTTTTTCTGGTTCCAATGTAACATATATTCTCATTTCTTATTGAGATTCCTTTTTTACTTTTGGTCTTTTTTTTTTTTCTTTTCTTTTCTTTTTTTTTTAAACAGGAAAGATTGATGGGAAAAGGGGGAAGTCACCAGCTTTGAAAACAAGGTATAGCTAAATGTTCTTTCCAAATATATTCCCTTGAATGTGCATCGTCATATGTTCAACTTCACTGGAGAAGATTTTGGATTATGAACTGAATAAAGTGGATATTATAAAATGGCTGTCTTAGAATTAAATTTTACAATATTGACGTGTCATAATAATAAAATAGAAAACAGTTTTAATATTAACAGTGAGTCCTATCATTATTATTATTGTTGTTGTTATTATTATTATTATTATTTTGTGGTTGATTTTTTTCCTGTGCAGAAACCCTGAAAACAAAAATATACACTGCAACAAACTGTAAACCATTAAAGATTTGTACACAGCAATGCCTCCTGAAGGAGTTTAACTTTGTAGACAAAGTTGGGTGTGTGTTAAATACTAAGCTTAATCAGAATAGAAAAATCTGACTGTAGAGTGAAACAGAATTCAAACAGAAGATTTCCCTGAAATTTATGTTGGAAAAAATACAAATTATTTTATTTTATTTTAGTAGCTTTCTGGCAGTAATCAACATCTTTTAAAGGTATTTCCAAAAATGTGTGTTATCCAGCTTTCATATTTTCCTGTTTTATCCTTTTTTTCTTTTTCTGGCTTCTTTTCTCTCCATTGCTGCAGATGTTTCTCTGTGTTCTCATACACATTGGACTGCAGAATGGGAAAATCCTGCAGCACCATAAATTCTCAGCCCAGTCCTACGATAGCAGATTTCGGATGAAGCAGGCCATTCATATCTCCCTTAACAAACTCCCCAACAACGCTGCACCCAGAGGACCCAGCCTTCCCGAGCTCTGCCACCCACCAGGCACCAAAGATTTCCCACAGGACAGCCTGGACACCAGGGCCAGTGCTTGTGGCTGCCTGCCCTTACCAGTTGTATCCTCCAACATCCTTTACTCAGTAATTCCCAGTGCTGGGAGGAAACATCAGGCTGCAGCTCCCATAGGGCTGGGAGTCTCCCCCAAGGAAGCAGATGCAAGTTTTCCCACTGGTTTGATTTTCCTCTGAGAAAGGTTTGCCAAGCTGGGGACAATATCCTGCAGCAAGGCTGAGTATGAATGGAAAATGCTGTCCCCAGAATAATCCTGCAAGATTGTCTCTAAAATGTATCCTTGCACCTTCCTTTATATTCAAATTCCCCTTTCCGTATTCAGTGTCAGACACAAAACTGTAGATCTGCCTCAACCCAGGTGAGACCTCATTCCAAGGTCTTATTCAATAAATTATTCCACATGAGTTTAAGGCTAAGCCCCTGCACAGTCTCTGCTACCCCCAGCAAGCCCCCCAGAAAGGCTTCGATTAAAGCTAGTGC
This sequence comes from Cettia cetti, assembly GCA_013401135.1. Classification (NCBI taxonomy): domain Eukaryota; kingdom Metazoa; phylum Chordata; class Aves; order Passeriformes; family Sylviidae; genus Cettia; species Cettia cetti. The sequence goes on along the minus strand of VZUI01097670.1, from coordinate 4,817 downwards.
TAAATGCACTGGTGGGTGGAAGCCTGAAAATGTTTATAGGACCAGGGATTAAAAACCAGCATATTTCATCTGGAGCTTCCAAAGCCAAGTGGACCTGAGCAAAGTCAAATGGAAATACTAACTCTATTTTCATTACAAAAAAAACCCCAACAATAGCACAGGCTTCAGTAGCAGTTTTGATATGCTGTCTCCTCTTGGGGAACTAATAGACAGAGAACAGCAAGGCTTTAAATGATTTATTCAGTACCCTGGAGATTTTTTATTTTCTTTTTCGTTTCCACATAAATTACACAAGCACTTTATAAAATGAATACACATAAAACACCTTGTAAGTGCATAACTTAAAAAAAAAAGAAAACAACAAAAAAGCAAACAAATTAATGCCTTTAAAAATTTCACTGAAAATAGGTTTTCTGGTTGCTTGTTTGTACTAACTGCTTAAATTGGCAGTGCTGTTTTAGATTATAAGTAACTGAAAAATATATACTGTTTATATATATATATCTATATATTCCTGGCATTTGCTAGAAGTGCTTTGTTTAATTGTGTCTCATTCTCTTGGTACAATTAAAAGAACAACTAAGTTAAACAGCTGAGAGTGAAATCGATTTTTTGCCGTCAGAAACTGCCTTCTAACAGGAAACTGATAAAATAAAACATTGGACAACATTTTGCAAATTATATGGAAATATTCCATGGAAAGAAACTGCATTACCCCCACAAACTGCCACCCAGGTCTTCTCGTTATTAAAATACTCGCTGATGGGCACAGAGTCCGTGGCAGCCAGGGACTGTTTGGGCCCTTCATACAATTGAGATATCATATTTACCGTCCTCAGGAGTCTGTCAGATCCTTCTCTTGTTCCCCCTTCACAAGAAAAAATTAATGAAAAAGGGGAGGAGAGACAGTGAGGTGAGATCTGAAGGGTTCCCATCTGGCACATGCAGAAATTGCTGCTGCTTCCTCCATTTGTTGCATCCCCGAACGTCTCCGGTGTGGACAACCCAAGAAGGCTCACAGCAGAGATGTGCTTCACAGGGAGCCTCCTCCTTTTCTTTCAAGCCATCAGTTCAAAACATATATCCATATATATATATGTGTGTGTGTATATGGATATGGATATATAAGGGTGTACATAGACTTTGCACTGCCACCAGTAGAATCCTAAGGAAGTTTTCCTATCCCCCAGCTGGATGAACACCGGCGGCTGTGTCTGTCAGGGCTGGGCTTTTGTCTGGCAGCATGTCAGCAAGTTCAGGGTCGACACTGGAGACTTTCAAGAGAACAAAGGAGTTGGGGGGAGGTGAGACAGCATTGCTGCTCCAGTAACTCCATGGCTGGGGAGAGTTTTTGGGGTGGCTTTCCTTCTTTTTGTTTCTTGTGGAGGGTTTCCCCAGCTGGATACATAGGATGCATGTGGCCAGAGGATCGGGGGGTTCCAGCCCTCCTCGGGCAGAAAAAAGAGTTGCTACACACCCCACCAAGGATGCCTTGTGTCCCCCTGGGGACAGCCCCCCAGTAGAAGGTGTAGGTGCCACCAGTGGGTGCCAGACTTATTCACAAGCAGAGGCGACAGTGGTGACACTGGTGATCTTGGTGGAGTCATCAGACCAAGGCTGGAGATTCTGGAGGGCGAAGAGAGAGGAGTTGTGGACACAGATGGGGTCGGCTTGGATGGGCTGGTTGATGGTTTTTTGGAAGGCTTCCTGCTGCAACTGCATGAGGATGCGGTTTGCTTGCTGCCGCTCAGCCTCCCTCTCCTCTGCTGTCTGCCTCCTAGGAGAGAGGGAGCCATTAGAGGGGCCTGGGGAAGCAAAGGAAGTATGTCCAGAGAGATAAAGCTGGGCTGGGTGCTCATGATTTGGGAGGGCAGGGGTAGGAAAAGAGGATGCCTTGCCATGGTGTGGTCCCACATCCCCCACACAAATGGCCAGTAAATCCCATAAACTGAGGACTGGGTCTGTCTGTCTTAACTGGCTTCATCAAAAATTGCTCTGATCAAAGAGACCTGGGAACAGCCCATAGCTCTGGAGTACTCTCTGCCCACAGGAAAAAAAACCCAAAAAACCCAAAAAACAAGCAGAGACAAAACACCCAAAATGTTGCACAACAGCATTGCAAAAGTTGTGATCCCCTGAAAACATTCTCTGGTCAGAGAGCAAGAGCCAAGCATGCAAAGCCCCAGGAAGAGGCATGGAACAAGATGGGGTGAGACAGTGACTGGCAGTGACACACAGCTGGAAGATGGGCAGTGTGACCCTGGACATCCCTTTCCAGCACCCAGGTTTGTCATCTTATCTGCCACGCTGCGGAGACGAGCTGTTGAGAGTTTGGATGAAGGCAGAAACATTCCCATTGCAGGCAGCAAAATTTCAGCTTAACACTAGAAACATATCTTTCAGCAGTAAGAAAAATCAAAGCACAGAATATGCACTCATCTGGAAAGAGTGGATGACAATGTTTTTCAGAACAGTTTGGACATGTGTCTGCCTGGTGTGACAGCAGCAGAGGTTACCCCCAAAGAGAGGGTTGTTTGGAGGTCAGAAGGGGTTCTCTCCAGGGTTGGTTGGGCCCTGGCTCTGGGCTGCCTGGAGCAGAGAATGGGATAGGTAGAAATAGCCTGAATTCTCTTATATCCACAGTGGGAACCCCACTCCTGTTTGCTTGGATGGCAGATCAGTCTAAAGTCTGCAGCTTGCACTCACCTCTACTCCACCTGGCGCCTCTGTTGATGCTGCTGGGAAAACCTGGGAGTAACTCACAGTGCTTGTCCCAGGGTGATTCCCAAAGCATCCTCTCACACCCTCAAGCTCAGCTGACATCCTCTCAGCAGCTTCAGTGGACTAGTGACACAGGAAATGGCAGCTTTTTAATTTAGCAACTCAGGGGGATGTGAGATGTCTCATCCTCTTTGGCCATGGGAATTGGAAGTGGCAGCTCTGATCTCCACAGTGACATCTCAGAGCACAGGGCAGGGGTTCCTGGCTCCCAATGGGGAAGCAGGCTGGGGCTCGGATGCTAGCATTGGGCCTCTGGGCACCCAAGCCTCCAGGCATGAGGCCAGTGTTCCCTCTCCTGGGAGCAGGTAGCTCAGGGCTCAGTCCCTGTTCTAATCACTCTGTCAACATCTCACATCAGATATCCCAGGAAGAGTGGGCTCAGAGCTGCACCAGCCCGGGGAGCAGCTTGGTCTCTGCCTCAATGAATATTTAATGACTCCCTGCACAATGAGGAGATGCTCCAGGAGGAGGGAGAGAGCCCCAAGTCCAGAGTGATCAGGAACACCGTGGCTGTGAGCACCTTGCTCCCAAGTACTTCCATGCTGCAAGCAGCTGGTCTAGTCATGGATTCACATCAGAATGGGATTTCCAGGTTCATATCTGCCTGGAAAGATCTGTGTCTAAAGTAAGATCTGAGGAGGGGATCACACAGTCCCCTTGCTCCAGTGGAGACAACCAGGCGAGAGGCGGGGGCAAAACTCTTCCCCACAATCTGCATTCAAGCAGTTAAATTGTTCAGAGGGCCCATAGCATTTCTCTTTTCTTGGATACTATCCACTGCTTCATTCAGGCCGAGCCTGCAGTGGCTCCTTCCAGCTCTCAGTGCTCCAGGAACCACTCAGAGCCCACTGCCCAGTGCAGGGGTCTGAGGCAGCAAGCTGGGTGTGCTACCAGCCAGGGGCACCCACACCTCCATCACAGCACCCAGCAGGCACAGATGTATACAAGCAGAACTTACATGCCTGTGTCCCTCTGGCTCAGGCCAGATATTCTCCCATGTCTAATATTACAGCTGAGGTCTGGCTGCAGCCTTTCCCTTAGGCAGAAGCAGGATTTTGTTTCTCTTTACCCAGCTATTTTTTGTAAAACACGTGAATAGGTTTGTATCCTCTGCACCTCTGCCAAAAGAGGCTGAATTTAGCCAACAGACGCAAAGAGTATTGACAGATGGATTTGCCTCACTTCCTTAGGAAACCTGGTTAGAAGACACAGCTGACCCCATTTTGCAGGCCACAGCAAGACTGTTCCTCCTCCAGGATTCCATTTCTGGCTAACAGAGATCACTCCAGCTAGAGACTTCCTAACAGCTACCATGGATTCTCTGGGGGACAACTCACTAGGGTTGAGGATTCACTCACCCCCTTGGTTTCAAGTTCCTTGACCCCCATTTCTTACCCAACCCCTGCATAATCAGGCAATCACTGTCCTATTAACCCTTGGGAAGACTCTGGGGAAGCCCTTTCCCCCGATTTTGAAGAAGCTGCCTGCCTGCCTGCCCTCCAGCACCTAGTGCTCAGCACCCAGCAGCTCAGCAGCCACCTTCTCTGCTCTCCAAGGAAGCAGCCCTCACTTTCCACCCACGCAGGAGGCCTGTCCCCTGCCCAGGGCAAGAGATGTTCTCAGGGCTGGGGTGCTTCCCTCGGGAGTATCCCGGGAACGTGCAGCTTGGGAAGGGCAGGGTCACTGCGATGGAGCCCTGGAGGCTCCGTGTGAGCCCAGCCTTCCCTTCCTCTCCGGCCTTACCGGCACGCCCGACAGCAGAACAAAAAGAAAGCGTTTGGGCAAAGAGGCGCCGCGAACCCCGCGGGGACGAAAATCTCGGCGCTGTGCAGAGAGCCCGGTACCCCGACAGCGCCGGGCCGGGGGCTCGCAGCCGCTGCTGCCGCGGACAGAGGCACGGAAACCTCCGCAGCCTCTGGTGACACTGACTGCATCCACTGCACACGTGTGCACACACACATCCATCCCTGTACCCGCACACGTGTGCACACACACATCCATCCCTGTACCCGCACACGTGTGCACACACACATCCA